>JARYGA010035622.1:0-12754 GCA_030545235.1 Helianthus tuberosus | reverse complement strand
CAATTTGTTTCTAAGTTCTTTTAATGACCTTTCAAATTTGACTTCATCAGACAAGACTTTATCCCTAAGGTTTTCATTTACCTCTTTGATGTTAGCAAATGCAATAATGCATTGGTCTGAACACAACTTTTCAAGAACTTGAGGTGTTACCTTAGCAGCAGCCATCATGGCACAATCACATTTAAAATCACCTTCTTCATCAGCTCTATCTTCTTTCTCACCTGCTTTCTTCTCTTCCTTTTCTTCTTTGTCATCTTCTGACCAGGGGTCAGACAGTGGTTCAATCAGGGTTTCTGAATTTTCTCCCAGCAGTAGTTCACCAGCAACTGCAGTAATCACTGCTTCAGCTTCTTTATCCACTGTTTCATCACTTAGCTATTCACCTTCAGTTTCTACCCCCTCTGGTATTGACTCTAATGCCACTAAACAAAATTCATCATTAGAAGGTTCATTAAAAGCATAGAGTGCAAAATTTTCATCACCAAGCTCATCAGGCATGCTCCTCTAGTCAACAAAGCCTTGAGTAAAGAAGCTTTGCTGATCTGGTTGTACCACTGCTGGAGCAGCTGTTTGAGGTGTAACAGGTTGCACTTGTGCCTGAGGGAGAGGGGTTTGAACATACTGAATTTGTGGAACAGTGGTTTGGACATAATGCACAGGCACAAGGGTTGCAGCATAGTGAGCAGTGTTAACATGAGCTGCAGGGGTATATTGGGTATAGTGAACAGTGCTTTGATTTTGTGGTCTAGGGTTTGAGCTGGGATGAGTGATTATAGGACCAGTACTTTGACTCCTGCATTCCCTAGCAAAATGACCTAGCCTATTGCACTTGTAACACTTGATTTTCGATTTATCCAACCCAACCCTTAAATTCCCATGTAACCCTGGGAATTTTCTCCCTGTTCTTTTGTAGAATTTGCTTGTTCTTACACTAAGCAAAGCCAATTGATGCAGGATGTCCATCTCTTCTAAGTCAGTGGGATCAAAATGTTGCAAATCATTGAGTTCAAAGCACAAATTATCCGACATCTGGTTCTCACAATTTGCAGTAAAAGCATAATTTGCAGAGTGAGGATCAGGGTTGTTAAAATTTCCACCAGCAGTTATATCAATAAAGTGGTCATAACCCTGATCCTTACCACTGCTACCAGATTCTTCCTGACCAAAAAGAGTTGTGCTACCGAATGAATAATCATTAGTAACTTTGCCAGACTCTTGCAACTTCTTTTTCTGGTTCAACTCCCTTTCATAGGTCAGGAGTCTACCATGAAGTTGGGTCAGGGTCAGATCTTTGAACTCAGCAGAGTTTCTAGTAACAAAAGCTATGGTGTCCCATTTTTCTGGTAGTGATCTAAGGAACCTGCTATTTTGAGTTGTATTTGGAAAAGTTACTTTAACAAGCCTTAGTTCACTAATGAGACAACTGAATCGCTCAAACTGCTGAGTCAATGATTCACCCTTGATGTGACAAAATGTTTCATACTGCTGATTCAGAATTTCCCTATTGTTTTCAATGACTTCTTCTGTTCCCCCAAACTGTTCCTTCAATGCATCCCATAGCTCTTTAGCACTGTTACAATGTAACAGTCCAGCATAGATCTCATTAGGTAATGCAGATGCTATGATGCTAAATGCTTTGGCATCGAGTTCAAACTTTTAAAAATCAGTTTCAGTATAGTTTTTAGATGGTTTAGGAACGAACTTCTTTGCATCCTCAGCACTTGGCACCATAGGAACATGGGGACCAAAAACAACAGACCTCCAACATCCAGTGTTATGTTGAGCAAGGATGTGACCCATCCTTCTCTCCCAGATGTTGTATTCATTACGTCTAAGCATGGGTGGTTTAAAAAGCTAGCCAATGTTATTCTTATCATCTTGTGATTGTGACATCATCCTGGTTGTTTTACAGGCACTGATTAATCAACTTTGATGGTGATTAAACCTTACTCTGTATTTCAACACAAACGAACAAACTATCAGTATCAACTTTTATGAGCTGAACTATTTACGTCAAAATGATTGTTAAATCAAATTTGACTGTCCAGGCTCTGATACCAATTGTTGGATTTGAGTTTGGTTTTGATTGTGTTTTTACGTTTGAATTAGATGAAGATGGATGAGTTGTGCAGCGGAATTAAGATGGAAACAAACTTTACACACAATCAAACGAGAGAATTGCTTTGATCAAACATTTTTCACAAAGAACCGAAGGATTGAATTTATTTCAATTACGATTACAATGCAATGCTGAATACAAACTCCCCCTCAGCCAGAGCTCAGTGTTTGTTCGTGCAGGAAGAGAATTTTGCAAAGAGCTAATAGAACAGTACAGAGCACTGTTCTATTTATAGGCACTAGCAAACCACTGAAGCATCTAAGCTGACGTCACCATGAAAGTGACATCTAACCTCCTAACAAACTCTAACCTCTGATCTATACAAACTCTGCTATACTAACTACTGCTATTACATTTCATTACATAAAGACATCTAAACTACTGCTGCATCCCTCCACTGATGTGAACCCAGCAGTACTTGTCCGGATCAGCAGTGCTTGACTCAAGGCAGTAGATTGAACAGCAGAGCTTTAGTCTTTCATCGGGCCTTTACTTGATCTGCAGTTTGTAGGTCAGCAGTTTGCACGATCAGTAGATAGGAGGTCAGCAAATGTTGAAACCACTTTCAAGGGGAGAGATTTGTATGTAACATCTGCTTATTCTGGATCCACTGCTCTGATCCAGTTTTGGCTTTAATTATCTGTTCCTTTGGTAGGGTTCAATCTCAACATTGATGAATATTATAATGGCATGAATAAACGAATGACACTGATGAGTGCTTTGAAGATACATATCCAAACAAAAAGCTCATGTCATATTGTCTTTCCAAACGACCACAAAAACACAAGCATGGCAAAGACAAACCACCAGTGAACATGTTTCAAAGAAGAAAGAGACTGATGACAGTGAAGATTTGGAAGATGAATTGTTTTTATTTTCAGTTTTTTAATTTCCCTTTTCTGTTGTTTGTTATGTATTTTTCGACTAAGAATAAAAAAGTTTAATAAAGAGCCAAAAAGTCATAAAGATTGGGAAACGCCATAATGTAATAAAACGCCATAATGCAGTAAAACGCCAAAAACTCCAAACCTATAATAAAAGCTAAAAATGAAAAAAAAAACGCCAAAAACTACTTAAAGCCATTAAAAAACGCCAAACTTGGAAGATGCAAGGTCTATGACCATAAAAACTCATAAAAAGCTGAATAAAAAGAGTAAAAAATAAACACAGTAACTGAAAAGATGGCTACTTTATTAATATCATTTATTATAAATAAAAATCCCGCCTAAACTACGGGCCAAAAACATCCTATAAGAGAGACGTCTCTTCACAATCAACTAATCACAAACCAAAAAATATAAACGCCATCTATCCAAGAAACCATTCACTTTAAAACGCCAAAAAAGATACTTAAAAAAGCCACAGATGCGGAACCTCATTTCTTCTATATTGAGTATGGTTCTGAATGAAGTTTCACTGAATGGATTCTACTCTGAGGTGGGTATCTCTATAAGCTTTTGCTGAACGAGATGGACAAATATTCATGAAAAAGAGACTGATGACACTGATGACACTGATATGTCATCATGTCACTATGTTCTGGATGGATATATTGATGGCATGAAGGGATCAATACATTCGAGCAAGCGATGATCTTCAACATGTCATCAAACAAGTATATATCAAACCACAATAAATGATGCCCAAAAAATAAGCATCCTCTAAAGACGGGAGGTATATAGGAAAAGGATCTACACAAGGTATTCAAAATGCCAAAAAGGTTATGTTGGTGCATACATCTGTCGACTTCGTCTTATATCGAGTCTTGGGTGCATTGCGGATCTGATCAAGCATGATGTCATCATTCTTGATGATGACATCATTCAAGTGACATCATCATGTGCAACATCATACTTCATATGAGACAAAATACATGGACTTTCGCTTGAAAACAGAATGTTATATTATTTGTATGTTTCTCTTGAAAGTCAATCTTGGTGGGTTCGCTTGAACTTAATTAGTGGGTTTCGCTTGAATTGGTTATGCATGTTTCAAGCGAACTCATGAATAGTATAAATAGGGTTGTTGTCATGTCATTTGTAATGAATTCCAGAATTGATACCGAGGTGCTGCCGGTGTTCCTTGTGATTGTAATCGATAGTAAATCAATATACAAGAGGTTTATAGTGATATTCGAGCTGTTATCACATCCGTTTCTTAGTTTCCGCCTCTGAAACGGATTTGAGCTCTTCCGAACGACTCATTCAGGTCGCGATTTGATCCTACAAGTGGTATCAGAGCTCAGGAGGAGGAGTTCTATACGATTCAGCTTGAAAATTTCTGTTTTTCTACACTTTCTTTCAAAATTTCAAGATTTCACAGTTAAAATCAGATAAATTTTTCTCAGTGTGTTTTAACCAACCCTTGAGAATATCAGCTTAAAATTGTAAATCTAGTAAAAATGGACTGAAAACCACCTTTCGCTTGAACGAACAGTTGACGTTTCGCTTGAAAAAGTGTGTAGTTTGAAGCGAAACAAGGTCTTTCGCTTGAAAAGTTTAGGTTTCGCTTGAAAACCAAATCAACGAGAGTCCGCTTGAAAGTGCTTTGTAAAGTGTGAACCGCTTGAAAGTGCATCGTGTTGTGTGAATTAACATGTTTTTGTGTCAAATTCATGTGATATTATCATTTCGGGTCTTGTAAATGGAAGTTCTGGTTGCATTGGTTTGATCATAGTCATCAGAGTTACATGTGAGTGTTGTCGACAGTCAACTACTTGGTCCACGTGATACTTCATTGAAAGTTTGTATTAAAAGGATAATGGGTTTATCGGTTTTTGTTAAAGTGATTATTCTCGGTCCAATCAAGCAAAAGTGAGGCCCAATCGGATTTGTTAAAAAAAATTAGTGTGTCAGTTTGCATGTGGGATGTATTAAAAGTTGAATTGTTTGCATGTGTCTGCATGTGTTTATAAAAAGCATCAACAAGTTGTCGGCCAAAATAAAAAAAATTATTAAACAATTTCATGTGGATATGTGATGCATTTTAAGTCAGTTTGTGCATGTGTCTGGTGTGAATATAACTGTCGGTTACATGTTAAGTATTGTCATGTGAGTGGTATATTGGAGAATGTGATTTGTCTCTAGTAAATTGTCTACATGTGTTGAACAAGGTCTCGGCCACATTTACTTAAAGTCAGCCCAAGTTATTCATTTACCAGCCCAACAGGAGTGATTGAGTTTTAAAAAGTTGACGGACATTTGCTTTCGGCTCAAGTTAAAGTGTCAACATTTAAAGCAAGAGTATCAGCCCAATCAATGTGTCTAATTATGAGTTAAAGGCCCATTTGTGTAAAGAAGTTTGCACAATATTGGAGTTTAGTCAGTCCGCAAATCTTCGACACGAGTCCTAGATTGATTCAACTGTTACACACGTTCACATTTTCTCAGTTCGTTTAAACTGATTAGTTGTTTTTGTTTTCATTCAGGTGTTTCCCGAAGTATCTCCTGATTACCGAAGACATGGATGAGGAATTCTACAATGCGTTTGCTACACCTGTTGCTCCTATTACTGCTGCCGAAACGTTGTACAGTGAGAATGAGACGGGTACACATCAGAAACCGCCGAAACTGATGTATATTGAAGACTTCAAAGGTTGGCAAAATCGTTTTGAGAACTGGGTGCAAGCTTAAAAGTTTGATGCATGGTGTTCGTTAGAAAAAGACTACGAGAAACCGAAAAACGAACGTGGGCTTGAAAAGGATTTCAGTGACTTTACCGAAAGTGATAAATTGAAATATACAAGTGAGAAAATGATGATCAGTATTCTTCAACAGGCGATTAAAGAAGATATATTTGTTTTGCTCCAACATGGTAATACAGCTAAGTCAATTTGGGAAGCATTGATTCAGAAATTCAAAGGAAGCGCATATATGATAAAGAACAGAAAGGCATTGCTGAAGAAATCATTTGATATGTTTGTAGCTTTCGATCACGAATCAACTAAGCAAACCATTGACAGATATTGTCATCTTGTCCTGGAATTGGGAAGATTGGATATAAAGAAAGATGATGAGGAATGGGTAGATAAACTTGCTGATGCATTACCACAACAGAAATGGGGAACTTATTTGTTGATTATCAAACACATGAGAAAATCTGAGAATATGAATCTAGCAAAGTTTATTCAAAAGATTGAAGTGCACGAGCTGGATATCCAGAAAACGGCTATCATGACAAATCCAAATGCTAAACAAGATGTTAGTCTGTATTACAGAGGGAACAAGTTTGAGGCTAACCCCAGTCCTAGTCCAAAGATCCAAACTGGTTTTAGTGCTGATGGGTCTTCTAGTCCTAATGTTAGTACTACAACTCCGAGTGGTGGATATTCTTCATCATTTTCAAGTTTTGATCCAAACAGCACAACATCAAGTCCTCAACAACAGAGTTCAACAAATCTTCAATGCAATGTGACTTTGAACATTAAGAATGGTCAGAATTTGTCTCCAGAAATAGCCAAACAACACATGGCATCACTCGTTGCTATGTTGGAATCCTATGAAGGTTTGATTGCTGGCAAAATTGGAAATCCAATGCTTACAAAAGAAGATTATGACTAAATTGATGCTGAGGAGCTTGAGTTGATGGATGTGAAGTGGTGTTTAGCCAGTGCTTGTAGGAGAGCAGAAAAGTTTCAACAAATTACTGGTAGAAATGAGTTTCAAGGCTTGGCTACTTCTCCGTTAGGTTTTGACAAGTCAAAAGTTACTTGTTTCCGTTGCAAAGGAAAATGTCATTTTAAACGAGAATGCAAAAATCAAGAAGCAACCGGAAATCAAGAAAAAAACAACTATTACCAGAAATCAATTTTTCATCAGATTGATCAACAGCCTCAACAAAAAGATCAGAAAACTGCTCATGGAAAAATGATCGAAGATGCAAATAGAAAATCTTATTTTGGTATCATTGATCAAGATGATGAATTTGTTGTTGAAGGATTTAGCTGGGATAAATACATTCCATCCGGTTCAGGCTTTGTTGCTAGAATTCAGGGTGAAGATGAGACTAATCAGAAAAGAATCCTGATTTTTCCAGATCTTGGAAGTGATGTGGATACCGATGATGAGGAAGAACATCTCAACAAAGCAAGAAAAGGCATAGATCCTACTAGTTTTAACTTGTTTTTTGCAGATAAAATGGAGATGCTGTATCAGAAGAAGATTGCCAGATTGAAGAAAGAGTTGGAAGCAACAAGAAGGCTAGCTGATGAAAAGGCAAAGACAGAAGCTTGAGAAGCTAATGTTGAACCAGCAACTGAAAAAGTGGTAGAGAAAATTGTTGAGATTGAGAAACTTGTCGAAGTCGAAAAAATCATTGAAGTTGAGAAAGTAGTCGAAGTTGAAAAACTGGTCGAAGTAGAGAAACTCGTCGAGGTAGAAAAAATCATTGAAGCAGAGAAATCTGTCGAGGTTGAAAAGATAGTAGAAAAATTGGTTGAAGTTGAAAAACCATGTTTGAAGTGTTCAGTTTCTTGCAAAGATTGTACTGAGAAGGATACAAAGATTGCTGAGTTAGAAAAGATTAAAGAAGATTTATTGTCTGATGTGAAGTACATTAAAGAGTCTTATGATGTACTGAACAGAACAGTTGATGGTCTGAAGAAGACAAATTCAGAAACCGAAAAAGCAATGGATAAAATGAGTGCAACATTAATGACAAAGCAGAGTGTCATCAATGAGTATATTGAAGACTGTGCTAAATTGAAGAAAGAAGTAGAACTTGAGAAGATTGAGAGTGAAAGGATTAAACGATTACTGTTGAGTTATACTACTTGTGATTACTTGATTGATCGTGTTTATCCTACTGTTGCAGGTCTTGAGGCATTCAAGGAGAAAAAGATTGAAGATACTGATACTGGTAAGAAACCAAGTGTCAAGTATAACAGATGTCCGCCCCCGATCCATGAAACTTATTCTCCCAGAAAGCCAAATGAGGAACGTTTAACTAAGGCTTTAAACATCAAGTTAAAGTCTGAAACCATTGATGAGTTACCAGATAACATTGATGTTACATTCACAGCGTCTGACACTGATCATGAGTCTGAGTTAATAAAGAAAGTTGTCGATCAGGTGTTGGATATGGATGAAGAGTCAAAGTCGGAGTCTAAGTCTGAAAGTCCGAGTTCGTCAGAAAAAAGTCCGAGTTCACCGGTCAAACGGGTTTACAACAAAGAATTTCTATTGTCGAAAAATGATTTGAGTGATGAATCAATCAAAGTGGCTTATACTTTGTATGATTCAGACAAATTATATTCTGATGAGGAATTCCCAATAAGAAGTGTAAAACCTGAAATGATCAAACAGGTTTTCAAACTAACAGAAATTAACATTTCTGAAATAAAAGATTTAAATCTTGTTGAAAAACCTAAAAAATACACTTCAAGAGTTCAACAGAGATTGAACAAGAAAAAAGGTTACGGTTCTGGTTATGGTTTTCAAAAGAAATCAAACCATAATGGTAATCTCAAAAAGAAAGGTCTTGGTTTTATTTCATCAGAAAATTATAAAAATCAGAAAACTTATAAACCAAAAACAAAATTTGTTTCAGGAGGTAGTTCAAAGGATGAACAGAAGAAACCGTTCTGGAAGCAGTCGAATCAAGAGTTTCTTGCTGAAGTGAAGAAGAATGTGAGAAGGTTTGCTGAAAGAGTTGACAGAAGAACTTGTTTCAAATGCCAAGAAGTTGGTCACATAGCTTGGAATTGCTCCAAGACCAACTACCAAAAACAGGGAGTTTCTTCTAACTTTGTTTTGAGAAAGACTTGTGTTGATAAGAAAGAACAACCTGTGAAAAATGTTAAAAAGTTTGAAAATTCTACTTCTGAGGAAGGTGAAAGTTCAAAAAGGTTTTACAAAAGAAAAGGTTATATGAACAAGCAAAAGTGGGTGGTTAAATCTGAGGGTAAATCTGACAATGAATCTGATTCCATAAAATCAGAGGAGTCTTTGGTTGATAAAAAGGTTGTGAATTCCGTTCCAGAGGTGAACGATGAAGATTTTCCTCCATTGTCAAAGGAAAATTTGATGAAGAAAGTGGGAAAGGTAGAGATCTCAAATCAATTCTTCTTTGATAAGGGAGAATTTGATGTTGAGAAGACTTTCAATGGAAAAGTCAAACATATTTTCGGGAAGATGGTTGATGGGAAGGTTAAAATTGCAAAAGATTTTTATAAATCAAAATGTTGGTGGGATAGATATGTCCCAGAATCTCCCAATGCTGGTCAGGCTTGGGGGAAAGTTTTTCCTAACTGAAAATCCTGACTTGCCGGAGCTCCCAGGTTGGTAAGAGTGGAGCAGGAATCGACATCTTTCTTAGCAAATGATTCTACAAATGGTACAGTTGGTAAAGTACAGGTGATATCTTTAAATTGTTATATTTTAATTTACAAGTGATTATAGTTGGTGAGTGAATCTGTAAGTGATTGAAAGAGGTTTTCATTGACAAGTGGTTAATCAAGGTCATTAAGTTGAACTTGATTGGACCATACTTACAAGTGGTATTTTGGAGAACAATGTGATGAACCCCTAACCTACAAATGGTTTGAAAATCAACAAAACTAATTTTCTGGAAAAACCATTTGATTAAAACAAACTTAAGTGTTTTGAAATCACAATGGGAAAATAGTTTGTTGTAAGGGGGAGTTCTGATTGTTTATGCCAAGTGGATGGCGATTTGAAGTGATTTGATATCGGTTGTCACTTTATTGTATAGTTTGTTTTCAAATTTCCTAAAATGTGTTTTCATTTTAGGGGGAGTAAAAATTTCAGAAAATCCAAAAACATTAGAAAATTTGAAAAAGTTAAAAACATGATAAAATTCAAAAATGAGTTTTGTTGAGAAAAAGAGGAAATGATAGTACATTAGTGGACTATCATAACACGCTAAAAAAATGGAAAGTTTAAATTGTGATAAACGGTCTCACTGATGATGTGTCAGTAGGTTTTTGCACATTTAGTAGATTGTGACGAGATATAAACCTAAATTCATACTTACTTAATTCGTGGGTAACATCTCTCGGATATATGGGTAACCCCCGAAATCTTGTTTGAAGGACCCCTCTTTCTGAGATACTAGGTCTTTATGCTTAGTGATATCTGGGGTATTATCCCGGGACTTCTGATTTTGCGGAAGCAATGGCCTAGTCCCCGGAGAATACTTTACTGCTTGCTTGAAATATAGCGCCGCCCTCAGCAAAAATAGACAATAAAATTGCTAATCAATGCTGTTGTAAAAAAGATCCTCTAAAGGGGACCCACCAAAAGTCGAGCCGTCATCTCTCTGCTGAACGGAAGTTCTGACCTGAGCTCTCACGGTTTCGCAATTTAACCCCTTACAAATATCATCTAGGTATACTCACCTGTAAGACTGAATATTGGGATCTGGATACGGGAGTATATTCTGAGGTGGGACACGCGAATAAGTTTAAGTCTCTAAAACATTAATCTCGTATCTCGAAACAGTTGAACTTTGTGTGAAAATTTAAGTGGATCAGTATACTGACAATCTAAGTGAATCGTTTAGAACTTAAAATGTTTAAATCTTAACGGTGTTGGTGATTTGTCTCATAAACTGATATGATCCTCTTACACAAACTCACAAAAATATTGTATGTAAATATTGCTTTACTGCATTTCATTTCGGTTATATCAAAATTCCAAAAAGATTTTCGGTGTGTTTTAGCATAAATTTTGAAAAATTAAAAAAGATTTTAGACAACTGATATTGAAAAGCTGAATTTCAAAATTCCGAGTGCTAAACATGACGAACAGGTTTGGGAAAGTTTGTTTGAAGATGTGTGAAATGAAAATGATATATATTCAAGTGGTTCATCAGAAATTGACATGTTAAATCATTTTGTTTGATATTTAAAAACAATGATGTATTCAGGGTTGTGTCTTCAAGTGATTAGCAAAGTTTCTAAATTTGTTATATCTTATCTTTTATGAAACTTATGTTTTGGGTAGAGAATATGCAGGTGAGTCAGGTTACGATACCTGAACCTGTGAAAGCCAGACTACGATCCCAGTACAAGTTGAGGGGGAGTCTGTTAGAGAAAGAAAGTCGGAAGTTGCTAGAGCCAGCTGCAGATCCTGAAGAATACAAGAGAGAGTTACATCATTTGAGGAGGAGTTTAGTTGAAGAATGTTAGAATGATAAAGACTGAAGATTGTGAAGACTCGACACTTAAGACTCGTCAACATCTGAGGGGGAGTCTGTTGGTGCATACATCTGCCGACTTCGTCTTATATCGAGTCTTGGGTGCGTTGCGGATCTGATCAAGCATGATGTCATCATTCTTGATGATGACATCATTCAAGTGACATCATCATGTGCAACATCATACTTCATATGAGACAAAATACATGGACTTTCGCTTGAAAACATAATGTTATATTATTTTGTATGTTTCGCTTGAAAGTCAATCTTGGTGGGTTCGCTTGAACTTAATTAGTGGGTTTCGCTTGAATTGGTTATGCATGTTTCAAGCGAACTCATGAATAGTATAAATAGGGATGTTGTCATGTCATTTGTAACGAATTCCAGAATTGATACCGAGGTGCTGCCGGTGTTCCTTGTGATTGTAATCGATAGTAAATCAATATACAAGAGGTTTATAGTGATATTCAAGCTGTTATCACATCCGTTTCTTAGTTTCCGCCTCTGAAACGGATTTGAGCTCTTCCGAACGACTCATTCAGGTTGCGATTCGATCCTACAGGTTAAAGTAGAAGAGGCTGATGACAATGGACATTTGGAAGAGAAATTAGATTATAATTTTTTTTTCATTTTCTATTGTTTGTTATCTAATTCTCTACTAACAAAAAAATTTTAATATAAAACGCCAAAAACTACAAACACCAAGACGCCTGATAGTGTGAAAACTATGAGAACGGATGCTAGCAAAGCACATTGTTGCTATATAAAAACGCCAAAAAAACAATTATTATATTAAAAAGCCACTACATGGAAAATTGAAGTTTATCTTTTCAAAACGCCATAATTGTCTGTCACATTATAGGCCTGCATCCTACTTAGTTAAAACGCCAAAATGTTTACAATGATCCTGACTAAAAACAATAAAAACGCCACGTATTTGTTAAACGCCAAAAAATGGAAAGGTGATGTGACACGCGTTTAAAAAAAAGAATATGAAAGGACAAAAAAGCCCCTCCGCCCTTATCTATGTCGCGTGACACGTGTTGGGTCAGGATGCGTTCTCACCGTTCTCACACTTTCTACCGTTTTCTCCTGATCTCGTTTCTATATATATATATATTACTGATAGGGGTGCATCCAGTATTGCATGTTGCGCTCGTCATATTTCAAGACGAGTCTCTCCCCTATCTGTCCCATCCTCTCACTTCCTTCTAATATCTCCTCACCAAAGGTGCTAAGTTCTTGCACATTCTCAGTGCTCATGGGTGGTGCGGGTGCTAGTATCGGGTCCGGGTATTGTGGCATTGGTTCTTTGTAAGGGTATGGGTTTTCTAGGATCTCCCTGATATATTGGTCATTATCAAAATAGGGGTCTAGAGGGTCAAGGTTTGGATAGGGTGCTACTGGGTTTTGCATGGGTTCGTCTTGTGGGTAGAGTTCTGAGTAAGAACTATGGTCGTCAAACCATGGATCATAGTC
>JARYGA010035621.1:0-33918 GCA_030545235.1 Helianthus tuberosus | reverse complement strand
TACTCTATGATCGAGGTTCTCGGCATTGAAAAATCTTCGTAAACTAAATCACACGTGTATATGTTGACATATAGGAGATATACAGTCAAGAAAATCAAGAGCAATGGTGATATATATGTGGATTAGACACCAAAAAATAAACACTCAAAAAATGGCTACAATTTAAGGAATGTGTTTAGTGACGGCATCAGATTCCTAATTAATGGAGAAAGGGCTGGTGGCCAGAAAAGCTGCTTCCAGGAGGTTTTCATGTGTTTTCGCTCGACGATTCCATTCTTGGGTGGTTGGTTTGGCCCTTGTTCCTGTAACTCGAATCCTAGCCCGATATATCCCATTTTAGTTTTACACCATTGTGAACCTTACGCCTATTTTACTCTCTGATCGAGGTTCCGGCATTGAAAAATCTTCGTAAACTAAACTACACGTGTATGTGTTGACATTTAGGAGATATACAGTAAAGAAAATAAAGACAAATGGTGATATATATGCGGATTAGACACCAAAAATTAAACACTCAAAAAATGGATACAATGTAAGGAATGTGTTTAGTGATGGCATCAGATTCCTAACTGATGGAGAAAGGTCTGGTGGCAAGAAAAGTTGCTTCCAGGAGGTTGTCAAGTGTTTTCGCTCGACGATTCCATTCTAGGGTGTTTGGATTGGCCCTTGTTCCTGTAACTTGAATCCTAGCCCGATATATCCCATTTTAGTTTTACACCAATGTGAACCTTACGCCTTTTTTACTCTCTGATAGATGTTCTCGGCATTGAAAAATATTCGTAAACTAAACCACACGTCTATATGTTGACATTTAAGAGATATACAGTCAAGAAACTCAAGAGCAATGGTGATATATATGAGGATTAGACACCAAAAATTAAACATTCAAAAAATGGATACAATTTAAGGAATGTGTTTAGCGACGACATCAGATTCCTAATTGATGGAGAAAGGTCTGGTGGCAAGAAAAGCTGCTTCCAGGAGGTTGTCAAGTGTTTTCGCTCAACGATTCCATTCTTGGGTAGTTGGTTTGGCCGTTGTTCCTGTAACTCGAATCCAAGCCCGGTATAACCCATTTTAGTTTTACACCATTGTGAACCTTACTCCTATTTTACTCTCTGATCGAGGTTCTCGACATTAAAAAATTTTCGATTACTAAACCACACTTGTATATGTTGGCATTTAGGAGATATACAGTCAAGAAACCAAGAGCAATGGTGATATATATGCGGATTAGACACCAAAAATTAAGCACTTAAAAAATGGATACAATTTAAGGAATGTGTTTAGTGAGGGCATAAGATTCCTAATTGATGGAGAAAGGTCTGGTGGCAAGAAAAGCTGCTTCCAGGAGGTTGTCAAGTGTTTTCGCTCAACGATTCCATTCTTGGGTGGTTGGTTTGGCCCTTGTTCCTGTAACTCGAATCCTAGCCCGGTATATCCCATTTTAGTTTTACACCATTGTGAACCTTACGCCTTTTTTACTCTCTGATCGAAGTTCTCGGCATTGAAAAATCTTTGTAAACTAAATCACACGTGTATATGTTGACATATAAGATATATACAGTCAAGAAAATCAAGAGCAAAGGTGATATATATGCGGATTAGACACCAAAAAATAAACACTCAAAAAATGGCTACAATTTAATGAATGTGTTTAGTGACGGCATCGGATTCCTAATTGATGGAGAAAGGGCTGGTGGCCAGAAAAGCTGCTTCCAGGAGGTTGTCATGTGTTTTCGCTTGACGATTCCATTCTTGGGTGGTTGGTTTGGCCCTTGTTCCTGTAACTCGAATCCTAGCCCGGTATATCCCATTTTAGTTTTACACCATTGTGAACCTTTCGCTTATTTTACTCTCTGATCGAGGTCCGGCATTGAAAAATCTTCGTAAACTAAACCACATGTGTATATGTTGACATTTAGGAGATATACAGTTAAGAAAATAAAGAGATATGGTGATATATATGCGGATTAGACTCCAAAAATTAAACACTCAAAAAATGGATACAATTTAAGGAATGTGTTTAGTGACGGAATCAGATTCCTAATTGATGGAGAAAGGTCTGGTGGCAAGAAAAGTTGCTTCCAGGAGGTTGTCAAGTGTTTTCACTCGACGATTCCATTCTAGGGTGTTTGGATTGGCCCTTGTTCCTGTAACTCGAATCCTAGCCCGATATATCCCATCTTAGTTTTACACCAATGTGAACCTTACGCCTTTTTTATTCTCTGATAGATGTTCTCGGCATTGAAAAATCTTCGTAAACTAAACCACACGTCTATATGTTGACATTTAAGAGATATACAGTCAAGAAAATCAAGAGCTATGGTGATATATATGCGGATTAGACACCAAAAAATAAACACTAAAAAAATGGCTACAATTTAAGGAATGTGTTTAGTGACGGTATCAGATTCCTAATTAATGGAGAAAGGTCTGGTGGCCAGAAAAGCTGCTTCCAGGAGGTTGTCATGTGTTTTCGCTCGACGATTCCATTCTTGGGTGGTTGGTTTGGCCCTTGTTCCTGTAACTCGAATCCTAGCTCAGTATATCAGATTTTAGTTTTACACCATTGTGAACCTTACGCCTATTTTACTCTCTGGTCGAGGTTCTCAGCATTGAAAAATCTTCGTAAACTAAACCACACGTGTATATGTTGACATTTAGGAGATATACAGTCAAGAAAATCAAGAGCAATGGTGATATATTTGCGGAATAGAACCAAAAATTAAACACTCAAAAAATTGATACAATTGAAGTAATGTGTTTAGAGACGGCATCAGATTCCTAAATGATGGAGAAAGGTCTGGTGGCAAGAAAAGTTGCTTCCAGGAGGTTGTCAAGTGTTTTCGCTCGACGATTCCATTCTAGGGTGGTTGGTTTGGCCCTTGTTCTTGTAACGCTAATCCTAGCACGGTATATCCCATTTTAGTTTTACACCATTGTGAACCTTACGCCTTTTTTACTCTCTGATCGAGGTTCTCGGCATTGAAAAATCTTCGTAAACTAAATCAAACGTTTATATGTTGACATTTAAAAGATATACATTCAAGAAAATCAAGAGCAATGGTAATATATATGCGGATTAGACACCAAAAAATAAACACTAAAAAAATGGCTACAATTTAAGGAATGCGTTTAGTGACGACATTAGATTCCTAATTGATGGAGAAAAGTCTGGTGGCTAGAAAAGCTGCTTCCAGGAGGTTGTCATGTGTTTTCGTTCGACGATTCCATTCTTGGGTGGATGGTTTGACCCTTTTTCCTGTAACTCGAATCCTAGCCCGGTATATCCCATTTTTGTTTTACACCATTGTGAACCTTACGCCTATTTTACACTCTGATCGAGGTTCTCGGCTTTGAAAAATCTTCGTAAACTAAACCAAACGTGTATATGTTGACATTTAGGAGATATACAGTCAAGAAAATCAAGAGCAATGGTGATATTTATGCGGATTAGACACCAAAAATTAAACACTCAAAAACTGGATACAATTTAAGGAATGTGTTTAGTGACAGCATCAGATTCCTAATTGATGAAGAAAGGTCTGGTGGCAAGAAAAGTTGTTTCCAGGTAGTTGTCAAGTGTTTTCGCTCGACGATTCTATTCTAGGGTGGTTCGTTTGGCCCTTGTTCCTGTAACTCGAATCCTAGCCCGGTATATCCCGTTTTTGTTTTACACCATTGTGAACCTTACGCCTTTTTTACTCTCTGATCGAGGTTCTCAGCATTGAAAAACTTTCGTAAACTAAATCACACGTGTATATGTTGACATTTAAGAGATATACAGTCAAGAAAATCTAGAGCAATGGTGATATATATATATATATATATATGCGGATTAGACACCAAAAAATAAACACTAAAAAAATGGCTACAATTTAAGGAATGTGTTTAGTGATGACATTAGATTCCTAATTGATGGAGAAAGGTCTGGTGGCAAGAAAAGCTGCTTCCAGGAGGTTATCAAGTGTTTTCGCTCGACGATTCCCTTCGTGGGTGGATGGTTTGACCCTTTTTCCTGTAACTCGAATCCTAGCCCGGTATATCCCATTTTAGTTTTACACCATTGTGAACCTTACGCCTTTTTTACTCTCTGATCGAGTTTCTCGGCATTGAAAAATCTTTCTAAACTAAATCACACGTGTATATGTTGACATTTAAGAGATATACAGTCAAGAAAATCAAGAGCAATTGAGTTATATATGCGGATTAGACACCAAAAAATAAACACTCAAAAAATGGCTACAATTTAAGGAATGTGTTTAGTGACGGTATCAGATTCCTAATTGATGGAGAAAGGTCTGGTGGCCAGAAAAGCTGCTTCCAGGAGGTTGTCATGTGTTTTTGCTCGACGATTCTATTCTTAGGTGGTTGGTTTGGCCCTTGTTCCTGTAACTTGTATCCTAGTCCGGTATATCCCATTTTAGTTTTACACCATTGTGAACCTTACGCCTTTTTTACTCTTTGATCGAGGTTCTCGACAATGAAAAATCTTCGTAAACTAAATCACACATGTATATTTTGACATTTAAGAGATATACAGTCAAGAAAATCAAGAGCAATGGTGATATATAAGCAGATTAGACACCAAAAAATAAACACTAAAAAAATGGCTACAATTTAAGAAATGTGTTTAGTGACGACATCAGATTCCTAATTGATAGAGAAAGGTCTAGTGGCCAGAAAAGCTGCTTCCAAGAGTTTGTCATGTGTTTTCGCACGACGATTCCATTCTTGGGTGGTTGGTTTGGCCCTTATTCCTGTAACTCGAATCCTAGCCCAGTATATCACATTTTAGTTTTACACCATTGTGAACCTTAGACCTATTTTACTCTCTAATCGAGGTTCTCGGCATTGAAAAATCTTCGTAAACTAAACCACACGTGTATATGTTGACATTTAGGAGATATACAGTCAAGAAAATCAAGAGCAATGATGATATATATGCGGATTAGACACCAAAAAATAAACACTCAAAAAATGGCTACAATTTAAGGAATGTGTTTAGTGACGGTATCAGATTCCTAATTGATGGAGAAAGGTCTGGTGGCCAGAAAAACTGCTTCCAGGAGGTTGTCATGTGTTTTCGCTCGACGATTCCATTCTTAGGTGGTTGGTTTGGCCCTTGTTCCTGTAACTCGAATCCTAGCCCGGTATATCCCATTTTAGTTTTACACCATTGTGAACCTTACGCCTATTTCACTCTCTGATCGAGGTTCTCGGCATTAAAAATTTTGTAAACTAAACCACACTTGTATATGTTGACATTTAGGAGATATACAGTCAAGAAAATCAAGAGCATTGGTGATATATATGCGGATTAGACACAAAAAATTATACACTCAAAAAATGGATACAATTTAAGGAATGTGTTTAGTGAGGGCAACAAATTCCAAATTAATGAAGAAAGGTCTGGTGGCAAAAAAATCTGCTTCCAGGAGGTTGTCAAGTGTTTTCGCATGACGATTCTATTCGTGGGTGGTGGGTTTGGCCCTGGTTCCTGTAGCTCGAATCCTAGCCTGGTATAACCCATTTAAGTTTTACACCATTCTGAACCTTACGCCTTTTTTACACTCTGATCGAAGTTCTCGACATAGAAAAATCGTCGTAAACTAAATCACACATGTATATGTTGACATTTAAGAGATATACAGTCAAGAAAATCAAGAGCAATGATGATATATATGCGGAATAGACACCAAAAAATAAACCCTCAAAAAATGGCTACAATTTAAGGAATGTGTTTAGTGACGGTATCAGATTCCTAATTGATGGAGAAAGGTCTGGTGGCCAGAAAAGCTGCTTCCAGGAGGTTGTCATGTGTTTTCGCTCGACGATTCCATTCTTAGGTGGTTGGTTTGGCCCTTGTTCCTGTAACTCGAATCCTAGCCCGGTATATCTCATTTTAGTTTTACACCATTGGGAACCTTACGCCTATTTTACTCTCTGATCGAGGTTCTCGGCATTAAAAATTTCGTAAACTAAACCACACTTGTATATGTTGACATTTAGGAGATATACAGTCAAGAAAATCAAGAGCAATGATGATATATATGCGGATTAGACACCAAAAAATAAACACTCAAAAAATGGCTACAATTTAAGGAATGTGTTTAGTGACGGTATCAGATTCCTAATTGATGGAGAAAGGTCTGGTGGCCAGAAAAACTGCTTCCAGGAGGTTGTCATATGTTTTCGCTCGACGATTCCATTCTTAGGTGGTTGGTTTGGCCCTTGTTCCTGTAACTCGAATCCTAGCCCGGTATATCCCATTTTAGTTTTACACCATTGTGAACCTTACGCATATTTTACTCTCTGATCGAGGTTCTCGGCATTAAAAATTTCGTAAACTAAACCACACTTATATATGTTGACATTTAGGAGATATACAGTCAAGAAAATCAAGAGTATTGGTGATATATATGCGGATTAGACACAAAAAATTATACACTCAAAAAATGGATACAATTTAAGGAATGTGTTTAGTGAGGGCAACAAATTCCTAATTGATGAAGAAAGGTCTGGTGGCAAGAAAATCTGCTTCCAGGAGGTTGTCAAGTGTTTTCGCACGATGATTCCAGTCGTGGGTGGTGGGTTTGGCCCTGGTTCCTGTAGCTCGAATCCTAGCCCGGTATATCCCATTTTAGTTTTATACCATTGTGAACCTTACGCATTTTTTACTCTCTGATCGAAGTTCTCGACATTGAAAAATTGTCGTAAACTAAATCACACATGTATATGTTGACATTTAAGAGATATACAGTCAAGAAAATCAAGAGCAATTGTGATATATAAACACAAAAAATGGCTACAATTTAAGGAATGTGTTTAGTGACGGCATCAGATTCCTAATTGATGGAGAAAGGACTGGTGGCCAGAAAAGCTACTTCCAAGAAGTTGTCATGTGTTTTCGCTCGACGATTCCATTCTTGGGTGGTTGGTTTGGCCCTTGTTCCTGTAACTCGAATCCTTGCCCAGTATATCACATTTTAGTTTTACACCATTGTGAACCTTACGCCTATTTTACTCTCTGGTCGAGGTTCTCGGCATTGAAAAATCTTCGTAAACTAAACCACACGTGTATATGTTGATATTTAGGAGATATACAGTCAAGAAAATCAAGAGCAATGGTGATATATATATGCGGAATAGACACCAAAAATTAAACACTCAAAAAGTTGATACAATTTAAGGAATGTGTTTAGTGACTGCATCAGATTCCTAAATGATGGAGAAAGGTTTGGTGGCAAGAAAAGTTGCTTCCAGGAGGTTGTCAAGTGTTTTCGCTCGACGATTCCATTCTAGGGTGGTTGGTTTGGCCCTTGTTCTTGTAACGCTAATCCTAGCACGGTATATCCCATTTTAGTTTTACACCATTGTGAACCTTACGCCTTTTTTACTCTCTGATCGAGGTTCTCGGCATTGAAAAATCTTCGTAAACTAAATCAAAGGTTTATATGTTGACATTTAAGAGATATACATTCAAGAAAATCAAGAGCAATGGTAATATATATGCGGATTAGACACCAAAAAATAAACACTAAAAAAATGGCTACAATTTAAGGAATGCGTTTAGTGACGACATTAGATTCCTAATTGATGGAGAAAAGTCTGGTGGCTAGAAAAGCTGCTTCCAGGAGGTTGTCATGTGTTTTCGTTCGACGATTCCATTCTTGGGTGGATGGTTTGACCCTTTTTCCTGTAACTCGAATCCTAGCCCGGTATATCCCATTTTAGTTTTACACCATTGTGAACCTTACGCCTATTTTACACTCTGATCGAGGTTCTCGGCTTTGAAAAATCTTCGTAAACTAAACCACACGTGTATATGTTGACATTTAGGAGATATACAGTCAAGAAAATCAAGAGCAATGGTGATATTTATGCGGATTAGACACCAAAAATTAAACACTCAAAAAATGGATACAATTTAAGGAATGTGTTTAGTTACAGGATCAGATTCCTAATTGATGAAGAAAGGTCTGGTGGCAAGAAAAGTTGTTTCCAGGTAGTTGTCAAGTGTTTTCGCTCGACGATTCTATTCTAGGGTGGTTCGTTTGGCCCTTGTTCCTGTAACTCGAATCCTAGCCCGGTATATCCCGTTTTTGTTTTACAGCATTGTGAACCTTACGCCTTTTTTACTCTCTGATCGAGGTTCTCAGCATTGAAAAACTTTCGTAAACTAAATCACACGTGTATATGTTGACATTTAAGAGATATACAGTCAAGAAAATCAAGAGCAATGGTGATATATATATATATATATATATGCGGATTAGACACCAAAAAATAAACACTCAAAAAATGGCTACAATTTAAGAACTGTGTATAGTGACGGCATCAGATTCCTAATTGATGGAGAAAGGTCTGGTGGCCAGAAAAGATGCTTCCAGGAGGTTGTCATGTGTTTTCGCTCGACAATTGCATTCTTGGGTGGTTGGTTTGGACATTGTTCCTGTAACTCGAATCCTAGACCGGTATATCCTATTTTAGTTTTGCTCCATTGTGAACCGTACGCCTTTATTACTCTCTGATCGAGGTTCTCGGCATTGAAAAATCTTCGTTAACTAAATCACACGTGTATATGTTGACATTTAACAGATATACAGTCTAGAAAATCAAGAGCAATGGTGATACATATATGCGGATTAGACACCAAAAATAAACACTAAAAAATGGCTACAATTTAAGAACTGTGTATAATGACGGCATCAGATTCCTAATTGATGGAGAAAGGTCTGGTGGCCAGAAAAGCTGCTTCCAGGAGGTTGTCATGTGTTTTCGCTCGACGATTGCATTCTTGGGTGGTTGGTTTGGCCATTGTTCCTGTAACTCGAATCCTAGACCGGTATATCCTATTTTAGTTTTGCACCATTGTGAACCGTACGCCTTTTTTAATCTCTGATCGAGGTTCTCGGCATTGAAAAATCTTCGTTAACTAAATCAGACGTGTATATGTTGACATTTAAGCGATATAAAGTCAAGAAAATCAAGAGCAATGGAGATATATATGCGGATTAGACACCAAAAAATAAACACTAAAAAATGGATGCAATTTAAGGAATGTGTTTAGTGACGACGTCAGATTTCTAATTGATGGAGAGAGGTCTGGTGGTCAGAAAAGCTGCTTCCAAGAGGTTGTCAAGTGTTTTCGCTTGACGATTCCATTATTGGGTGGTTGGTTTGGCCCTGTTTCCTGTAACTCGAATCCTAGCCCAATATATCCCCTTTTAGTTTTACACCATTGTGAACCTTACGCCTTTTTTACTATCTGATCGAGTTTCTGGGCATTGAAAAATCTTTGTAAACTAAATTACACGTGTATATGTTGACATTTAAGAAATATACAGTCAAGAAAATCAAGAGCAATGGTGATATATATGCGGATTAGACACAAAAAATAAACACTCAAAAAATGGCTACAATTTAAGGAATGTTTTTAGTGACGGCATCAGATTCCTAATTGAAGGAAAAAGGTCTAGTGGCAAGAAAAGCTGCTTCCAGGAGGTTGTCAAGTGTTTTCGCTCGACGATTCCATTCTTGGGTGGTTGGTTTGGCCCTTGTTCCTGTAACTCGAATCCTAGCCCGATGCATCCCATTTTAGTTTTACACCATTGTGAACCTTACGCCTTTTTTACTCTTTGATCGAGGTTCTTGGCATTGAAAAATCTTTGAAAACTAAATCACACGTGTATATGTTGACATTTAAGATATATACAGTCAAGAAAATGAAGAGCAATTGTGATATATATGCGGATTAGACACCAAAAAATAAACACTAAAAAAATGCCTACAATTTAAGGAATGTGTTTT
This sequence comes from Helianthus tuberosus, assembly GCA_030545235.1. Classification (NCBI taxonomy): domain Eukaryota; kingdom Viridiplantae; phylum Streptophyta; class Magnoliopsida; order Asterales; family Asteraceae; genus Helianthus; species Helianthus tuberosus. Next base: position 24,102 of record JARYGA010035621.1, on the reverse strand, counting down.
GTGACGGCACCAGATTCCTAATTGGCCCTTGTTCCTGTAACTCGAATCCTAGCCCGGTATATCCCATTTTAGTTTTACACCATTGTGAACCTTAGGCCTTTTTTTCTCTGATCGAGTTTCTCAGCATTGGAAAATCTTCGTAAACTAAATCACACGTATATATGTTAACATTTAAGAGATATATAGTCAAGAAAATCAAGAGCAATGGTGATGTATATGCGGATTAGACACCAAAAAATAAACACTCAAAAAATGGCAACAATTTAAGGAATGTGTTTAGTGACAGCATCAGATTCCTAATTGATGGAGAAAGGTCTGGTGATAAGAAAAGCTGCTTTCAGGAGATTGTCAAGTGTTTTCGCTATATGATTCCTTTCTTGGGTGGTTGGTTTGGCCATTGTTCCTGTAACTTGAATCCTAGCCCAGTATATCGCAACCTCAACTCGAAATCGGAGAAGATGAAATGAAGGTTGATTGCGGCTCGAAATGTTGTTGACGGAGGTGGTGAACGTGATGTACGATGGTTGTCGGAGAAGGTGTACGATGAAGGGAGTGACGATGGTGATGGCAGTTGCAGGTATTGGCTAAGAAGATGATTGATGCGACTTAGATAACGGAACAGAGATGACTCGAGACTGTGGAGATGGTTGCGACTCAGACTCGGAACAGTGATGAATCGAGACCTCCGGTCACACAAGTTCACCTCGATCGCACAAGATCACCTCAATCACACAAGATCTATCTTGATCGCACAAGATTACCCCTGGTTGCACAAGTTCTATCTTGATTGCACAAGTTTACCCGTAGTCGCACAAGTCCTATCTTGATCGTACAAGATTTCCTCTGATCGCACAAGATTACTTCGTTCCTTTTTCTTTTGAGTCCCGAAAATCAAGCAATTTCCAAATCTTTTGACCAAGGAAACAATTTCAAAAATTTTATTCCTATAAAGAACTTTCCAACTATAGTTCCTAAATTTCAGCAAACAGTCAACAACAACCACCAATTTAGATCAAAACACTGAAATTTCGAATTGTTCTTCTTTGTTCTTGCTGTTCTACGAAAATTATGAATGAGACACCAAAAATTATTCAACCAAAAAATAACTTGAATCCTGTCGATCAGTCTTGAACCAAGCACAAAAGAAAGAGCTCTGATACCAATTGTAGGTCCCTGTAATCCCGTATGGATTGTAACAAGACTGCTAACTAATCAAGGATGCAGAATCTACTTGATTAATCTTCGAACACAGAAACAAGAAACACGAACAAAATTCAACCAATCTAGTCTTATATTGATTATCCAACATAAACTTTTACAATCAATTTAAGACCACTCGAAATCTCCTAGCCACTCTCTATAGATTTCGCACTCCTCTCTAACTTTCCTCTAAGTGTCTACTAACTGGCTAACGTAAACCCTAATGCATAATGCTTTTTATATACTACAGCCATTGTTTGCATAATGGGCTTTTGTCTGAGCTAGGCCATTCTCCTAGCCCATTACACTAATTAACTCCCTAACCAATATGCTAAACCCATTACAAAATATCAAAAGACTAGATGATCAAACTATAAAGTTGTTGTCACAGAATATGCACTAACATCGAGGTTCTCGGCATTGAAAACTCTTCGTAAACTAAATCACACGTGTATATGTTGACATTTAAGAGTTATACAGTCAAGAAAATCAAGAGCAATGGTGATATATATGCGGAGTAGACACCAAAAAATAAACGCTCAAAAAATGGCTAAAATTTAAGGAATGTGTTTAGTGACGGCATCAGATTCCTAATTGATCGAGAAAGGTCTGGTGGCAAGAAAAGCTGCTTCCAGGAGGTTGTCAAGTGTTTTCGCTCGACGATTCCATTCTTAGGTGGTTGGTTTGGCCCTTGTTCCAGTAAATCGAATCCTAGCCCGGTATATCCTCTTTTAGTTTTACACCATTGTGAAACTTACGCCTTTTATACTCTCTGATCGAGGTTCTCGGCATTGAAAAATCTTCGTAAACTAAACCACACATGTATATGTTGACATTTAAGAGATATACAGTTAAGAAAATCAAGAGCAATGGTGATATATATGCGGATTAGACACCAAAAAATAATCACTCAAAAAATGGCTACAATTAAAGGAATGTGTTTAGTGATGGCACCAGATTCCTAATTGATGGAGAAAGGTCTGGTGGTAAGAAAAGCTGCGTCCAGGAGGTTGTCAAGTGTTTTCGCTCGACGATTCCTTTCTTTGGTGGTTGGCTTGACCCGTGTTCCTGTAACTCGAATCCTAGCCTGGTATATCCCATTTTAGTTTTACACCATTACATTAGGCGTTTTTTATTCACTGATCGAGTTTCTCGGCATTGAAAAATCTTCGTAAACTAAAGCACACGTGTATATGTTAACATTTAAGAGATATATACAGTTAAGAAAATCAAGAGTAATGGGGATATATATGCGGATTAGACACCAAAAAATAAACACTCAAAAACTGGCTACAATTTAAGGAATGTGTTTAGTGACGGCATCAGATTCCTAATTGATGGAGAAAGGTCTGGTGACAAGAAAAGCTGCTTCCAGGAGATTGTCTAGTGTTTTCAGTAGACGATTCCATTATTGGTTGGTTGGTTTGGCCCTTGTTCCTGTAACTCGAATCCTAGCTCGGTATACCCCATTTTAGGTTTACACCATTGTGAACCTTACGCCTTTTTTACTCTCTGATCGAGGTTCTCGGCATTGAAAAATCTTCGTAAACTAAATCACACGTGTATATGTTGTCATTGAAGAGTTATACAGTCAAGAAAATCAAGAGCAATGGTGATATATATGCAGATTAGAAATGTTGGTGCATAATGTCTATAGCCTACGCCTATCTGTCTAGGTCATGTCTGTAGATTGTACAGGGTCTAAAATGTAAATTTATGATGTTTCGTTGTAATTCCGCTTGAAATGACACATGGTCATTTCAAGAGAAATCAGTATGCCTATATATAGGTGTGTTGGCTTCTCATTTCAAATGGAATTAGAAAGTGTGTAACGAAGTGCTGCTGAAATTCCACCGTGTAATCAAGTCTATTTTGAATGAGAAGCTTGTTTTAAAGTGAAATACTCTGTTTCTACTCAATTCTTCACTGATTCTAGACTGTTTGTTTGTTTTCGCCTCTTCAACAGTTGTGTATTGTCTCTGATTGACTCATTTGGTTGTCAAAACGATCCTACAATTGGTATCAGAGCCAGTTATGAGTCAATACACTTGAATCAGTGCCTTATTCTACACTTTCTTGGACTTCTGGACAATTTAATGGATAAAATGGACTGATTTTCTCATATTGTGTGTAAAATACTGTTTTAACAAACCCTTGAGTGTATCAGATCAAAATTCAAAGTAAAAGTGACAAAAATGGACCAAAAACCTGATTCTGTTTGAAAATGTGTGGTTATTTCGCTTGAAATAACTAATTTCGTTTGAAAAGTTGTGGTAATTTCACACGAAATTACCTCTTCCGTTTGGCTAATTCCGCTTGAAAACAGGTTTTTGGTTAATTTCGTTTGAAATGGCACCTGATTCCGCTTGATGGTGTAATTTCGTTTGAAAAGGATAATTCCGTTTGAAGATCTGATTCTGTGTGAAAGTCCATCTTTTGTGTAATTTCGTTCGAAAGTCTAATTTTGCGTAGAAAGTAATTTCGCTTGAAAATATCTATTTTCAAAACTTGAAAATTTTTCGGTAATCTGATTTCGTAAAATGGACAATCAAGAATTTTATAACTTCTTTGCCGGTGGGGGAATGACGTAGCACAAAACCCGGCCAGTATTGTACAAAACGTGAATATGGAGAATGAACTTGGGACGATGCAGAAACCTCCTAAGTTAATGAATATTGACGAGTATGCGGGTTGGTCTGGAAGGTTTAAGACATGGGTTCAAGCAAACCACTTCGAGTGCTGGATGAAGATCGAATCGAAATATGTTCCTCCTAAAGATGGTTTGGGACTTGAGAAGTCAATTAGCAGTTTGACACAAACTGAACAAGAAGATTTCAAGGCAGAAAAGAAGATGATGAGTATTCTACAACAAGCAATTAAAGAAGATATCTTAGTGTTACTGCAACATCAAGATAATTCACAATCAGTGTGGCATGCTTTGAAAGTGAAGTTTTTGGGAAGTGTATCGATGATAAAAAGCAAGACTGCTTTGATGAAGAAAGAATTTGACATCTTCAGGGGAATTAAAGGTGAAACAACAAAACAGTTGATCGAGAGATATTGTCACCTAGTTGTTGAAATGAAGCGTTTGGGTATTGAGAAAACTGACGAAGAGTGGGTTGATAAACTGGTAGATGCCTTGCCATATGATGAACGGGGTACTTACCTTTTGGTGTTGAAAAACAACTTAGAGTATGTTGGATTTAACCTCAGTTCATTCATGGAAAAGATTGAAGCACATGAACTTGAACTGATGAAGATCATAAAGATGAATTCTGCAAATGTTCAACAGGGTGTTTCACTATTTTACAAAGGCAGTTCTTCGGCAACAACGAATCTGAGCCCGAAGATTCAGACAGCGTTCAGTGCAGATTTAACATCTAGTGTTTCGTCTAGTACATCAAGCAACAACAAGCCTTCACCGTTTGAAAGTTATGAGCCAAATCCCAAGACTTCAGAACAAATGTCTCCACAAAGCTCATCAAGCTCGAACAATCAGAGTTATGTTTCTGGGATACAGTGTAACATTGCTGTAAACATAAAAAATGGACAAGAGTTTACAGAAGCAGCTGCAAAGCAACACATCGCACTGTTAGCTTCCGTTCTTGAGTCATATGAGAGTTTGGTAGCTGGGAGGATCGGTAATCTAGATATGACAAAGGAGGATTACGATCAAATCGATCCAGAGGAGCTAGAGCTGATTGGCATTAAATGGGGAATGGCTAGTTTGGTAAGAAGAGCCCAAAGTTTTATGGAAATTACGGGTCAGAATAGTTTGTCAGGACCGGATGAAAAGCTTAGTTTTGATAAGTCCAAAGTGATGTGTTTTAAGTGTAAAGAGAAGAGGCATTTTAAGCGGGAATGTCCGAATAGAGAGGTCAACAACCACCAAAATCCATTTACCAACGATTACTACAGACAGGCGATCTATCACAAGACAAATCAACAACCTGTCGTTCAAAGACCTCAGATCGAAAATAAGCCAGAAAAAGATCTCATAGTCAATCAAGATGATGAAAAGGTAGCTGAAGGTTTCAGTTGGGATAAGTATATCCCTGGCAGTGAGGGTAGAGCAATGATGGTTGAGATTGTGGAGGAACCAGAGAGTGTTGTTGAAACAGAGGTTGTTTGTGAAGATGTGTCTGAAGAAAGTTTGGTTGATCTCGAAGAAGTTGCTGCAGAAGTCTACAATTATCAATCCGAACAGGAGGTTTTAGCTAGTTCTTTAAAATCAATTATGCCTCCTAATGTGTTTGATTCTTTTGCAGGTTTTTTCAGTGAGCCAACAACCGGATTTTGCCCACAGTATGATGTTGAGAAAGCTCCGGTTGAAGAGATAATTGATGTCTCAAAAGAAATGACTGAAGAAACACTGAAAGAGATTGCTGACAAAGCCTTAATGGGAAAACTGAAAGAGGTAGACACAGAATCTGTAAAACCAGAGTCTGTTGATACTGGGTCAGTTGAAAACGTGTCGGTCAAAACAGAGTTAAGTTAAAAGGAGTCTGACGGGAAATCCTAAAAGGAGGAGATCAAATCAGAAGGAGTGTCTGAGTCAGAGTCTGATGGTGTCGGTAAACAGGATGTTAAAATTGATCAAGAGGAAAAGATTGTTGAAAATTTTGTTTCAATATCTGAAACCTCATGCAAAAACTGTTCAAATCCATGCATGGAATGTCTTGAAAAAGACAAAAAGTTTCAGGAATTGAAACAATACAGTGATGAGATTAAATTTGATCTAAGTGAAGCAAAAGAAGCTTATGACACGTTGGCTAGATCTATCAAAATGATTCAAAAAGAGAGTCTTGAAAACGATAAAGCCACAAGATTGTTAAAATCAACAGTTTTTGATAAACAAAAGGAAATCAACTTTCATTTGGACACCATTGCTTCTTTGAAAAAGGAATTAGAGTTAACAAAAATTGAGAATGAAAGAATTGATAAGAAGTTGATGAGTTATGTTGCATCTTCATATGTGATTGATCAGATTGTCCCGAAACAACCAGATGCAACACCTGTCTTTAACAGTGTTCCACCCCCAATGTGGAATCATTACACTCAGAAGTATCCAGATGGGGTGGAAGCTGCTTTGAATCGCAAGTTGAGAACCATTGAGAATGAGTTGCCTGAGAATATTGATGTTACATTTTCTCCATCCGATACTGATAATGAGTCACAGGTGATCAAAACCGTTGTTGACCAAGTGTTAGATAAAGAAAGTGATAACTCAGAGTTTGATACTGTGAAAACTCATTTTGAAAACTCCATTTCTGATTCTGAAGAAGATGGTAACTTCTTAGACAAGTTCATACCAAAATCAGATACAGTTGTGAATGATGATTCGAAACTGACAAATTTTATTCTGATTTTGAGTATCCAATCCAGAATGCGAACATGCAAAATGTTGAGAAGGTGTTTAAACTTGTTGAAATTGACATTTCTGAGGTTAACAACAACGAGTTTCTTTCAAAGCCTAAAAAGTCTTTTGTGAAACTACTATCAAACAACTCGGGAAAGAAAGAGTGGGTGGGCAATGGTGGTAATAACAAGAGAAATGGAAACAATTTCAAAAACAAAGGTATTGGTTTTGAAAAGAGAATGGCTAAGAATGTCAAGTCAAAAGAAAAGATGAGTGATATTTTTGTCGCTGGTCCTAGTGTTGATGCTGAAAAGGACTATATCTTCAGTCAAAAAGCCATTGACGATTTCAATGCAGCGAAAAAGTTGAGAGAAGAGACCTACAATTCAACTTTTGTTGAGTATGACAAAAGTGTTTGTTACCGCTGCAATGAGATTGGTCATATGGCGAAACAATGCACCAAAAAGATTGAAAAACCCATTTTCAAGAAACCTGTTTTACAAAAGACAAAACCTAAAATTTCAACTGATGATAAAGGCAAAACACCAATGATTTCTCCCGTTCGAATTTTGAAAAAGGGTGAATCTTTGAAGTCCGAAGAAAAGCCGAAATCAACATTTGAGATTGGTGAATCTTCGAAAACTCAAAAGACTTCAAAGATTTATCCAAAGACAAAAATTTTGAAAAACCAATCATGGGTGGCAAAACTGAAACAATCAGTTGCGATCAAGAAAATGGAAAATGAGCTAAAATCTGAATCAAATATGTGTGCAAATGATGTTAAGAAACTTGAATTTGAACTAGACAAGTTGCTTGAGGAATTTCCTCCAATTAAAGAGAAAGATTTAAAACCAAAAGCTGAACCTGATGTTCCAAACGTCATTTTTAACATTCCGAAAGTTGATGTGTCATGTGATATAGTGTTTGTAGTGTTCCAAAGGTAAAGAAATCACGGGCTTCATTGTTTGAATGAATTTCTGTGATGTATGCAGGAACTTCCGAGGTCGTTTATCTCAAAGTGGATTATAGACAGCGGAGCTTCAAGGCATATGACGGGAATGTTGGCTCTACTCTACGATGTTAAATCTATCAACGGAGGATATGTGGGATTTGCTGGGAATCAGGGTGGCAGGTGTAACACCCCGTGTTTTTAGAAGTCAAAGTCAAAGTCAAGGTCAAAGTCGACGACCGATTGTACGAATTAGACTTATAGAAACTTCTTTATTTTAATTGTATTATGTGGAGTAAGTGTTGTTAATTGCAAGAATCGATACGTGTTAATCGATACCTAATCGACTTACGACTGTGAAGTATAGGAAGTAACAATGCGATAAAGTTAACTAATCAATAATCAAGCTATGCTACTCGACATCGAATCGTGATACAAGCCGCAACTCGATTTAATTTGGTTATTATACGTGTGTGTGTGCCTTATATGTTACTTGTGCATGTTATATATATATATATATGTGTGTGTGTGTGTGTGTGATGTGGAAATCAATCGAAAATCGAAACGCAATAAAACTTGAACTCGAATCGCAATCGAACTACGATAATTAGTGGATAAGAGATTATGCGAGATATGAAGTAGTTGGGACTGAAAGTAATTTGACTAGGAAACCCTATCGTAACGAGCCGCTCGAAATCGAAATCGAAACGCTAAAAAATCGTGACGACAAACACTCAACCCAGGTGCCATCCGATCGGATAGCCAGCCGATCGGATAGCCGCCTTGCCGCCAAGACAGGTGTCATCCGACCAGGATGTCATCCGATCGGATCAGCCATCCGAGCGGTAAGTCATCCGATCGGATAACCCTTTCCTCTTTTGGAATCCTATAAATACCCCTGTCATTGTCACCCTTTCCATTTCTGGAAACCCTCTGTCCGAACCACTCGTGCTCCTCACCTTTTCTTCGATTTCTCTCAATCCAGGTAAGATCTCGCCCTAAATCTTGTACTTTCTTGATCTACACGCACTCCTACACGTTTCTATCTTTTAAATCTTAACTTTTAACAGTGAAATCACTAGATTTCGGGTGTTCTAGGATGACGTCATCATGTGTTCTTCAAGAACTTCATATTGTGACTTCAATCCACCAAGAACAACCGAGATCTAACTAATTTCCACGCAAACATACAAAGATCTTGTAAAGATCTCGACACAAAAATGGTGAAAAAGGATTGAAAGATGGTTTTAACTTTCTTTCAACTCTTTTACACTTAAAATACTCAAAACCGGTAGAAGCAGGTTCTGATTTAGTCCTCTACTTGATTGTAGTGTTGTACTAGTTCCAGATCCGGGCTCTACTCACAAGACTACCGACTTCGGGTTAGCCAAGACCAACCGTCTCGAGCCGGTAACCGGCCGGACTAGGGTGATTCCTGGTCGGGTTGGTCATCTGGGTCAAACTAGGGGTATTGTTGACTAACATGTTGTCAAAGTGTCTCGACATAACGACAAACCCTCAAAACGACCAAGTGTAGGACGAACAGGACAATCAGGATGGATTACTGTCCGAACGGATTGCTGTCCGATCAGATAGGTCATCCGAACGAAGTGTCATCCGAACGGATCACACTTGGGTCCCACTTTTAAAACAATCTTAACTGAAGTTTTAGTATCTAACGAATTGCAATCCGATCGGAGGACCATCTGACTGGATTACTCTTCGGATCATGAGATACTAAGACTTTAAAGACTTAAACAATTTTCAACATGTTCAATGACAAGGTTGCCATCCGATCGGATTGCCATCAGATCGAATGACACTTCTGTTGCGAGTTTGTCTTCCATAAGTAATCTCACCATCAAGTTACCGTCCGATCGGACCACTGTCCGATCGGATGACCATCCGAACGGATTGCCATCCGCACGACCCACCATCCGATCAAACAACTTGATGAATAGAGATACTTCTATGTTTTCAAAAGACTACAATGAAAACTTCAAAAGTCAAACCATCATACACAAACGCATCCTTCTTATAGGAAGAAACAATCCACTCGAATCGCCATCCGACCGGACCGCTGTCTGACCGGATGACCACCCGAACGGATTGTTATCTGCACGGATTGCTGTCCGATCGGATTACCATCCGATCGAACCACAATCCGACCCCTTCGCACTTTGTGATGTTTTACGCATCACTTATCGTTATACAATCTAATATATTCAGGCTATTCTTACTCGCAAAGCGCTCCCTTCAATCCATCAATCACTGTGAGTATACTCGATCACTTTTTGCTTTCAGCACTTTTGGGTGTTACATACGTTACAACTATTCAAATCACATCAAACACACTACTCAATACTATTTGAACGCTAACCGTTAATGCATGTTATACGTGGCTTATGAATGCTTGTTTGTTATGTTTACACATGGAATGCTTTCTACCTGCCTTAGCAACGATAGTACTATAGTTTGGACTCAGCACCCATTCACACAGGGGTTATTAAGGACCTTATACTACGCCATTCGATATACTAAAACACGCACGCTATATTCGAACGCTCGCGGACTTTGAAGGATAGGTTTCTGTATTCTGACTACCTCTTGTGTTGAAAATGTTTCTGTGATTCTGTGCTTATGTGATAATGTGATTTTGTGCTCTACGTGCTTATGAGTTTATGTGATTTTGTGTTAAACATGGTTATATGTCTATGTGTTTACGTGGTACGTGTTACTGAGCTTTAGTAGTGGTAGACGTGTGAGGTGAGATTCGAATACATGTGTTAAGTCCTGTGACGATGTTTGTTGCAGACAATGTCGTCTGGATCCCGTCACGCACTTTCTCGTTAAGAAAAGAGAGACAAACGCCTTGCTTCCATCATCGCTAAAAGTGTAGCAAAGGCCGTGAGTGATGTTTATGAGAATGCCAGCAAATCGTCTGAGGAATCGAGAACCAAAGCTCCTAAAGCTACAGCGAAGACCTTCAGTTTCAAGCAATTCAAGTCGTGTGGGCTAAAAGAATTCACTGGCGAAGGAGGTCCTACTGCATTATTCCACTGGTTTGATTCCATTGAGGTTACTCTGCGACAGAGTGGTTGCCCTGATGACCTCCGTACTCTGAATGCGACCGGCGTTTTCCAGTCCAGTGCACTAGACTGGTGGACGGCCGAGAGGAACAAGCGAGGGAACGATGCAGCCTACGGTCTGTCGTGGGATGAGCTCAAGGAAGTTATGCTAGAGGAATTATGCCCTCCTCACGAACATCAAAAGCTAGAAGATGAATTTTGGCACATACAGCAAAAGGACGGTGATAACGCTAGTCTCACTACTGATTTCGTGCAAGCGGCTAAGACTACAACGATCGAGGAAACTTATCTACAGGCCGCTGAAATCAACGACAAGCGGGTTAAGGCTGGTGTCTGGGATAAAACTTCGAAGCATCTGCATCAAGCTACCGCTACCGCACCAACTGTTGAACCCACTTCATCAAGCAACAAGAGGAAGAACAAGAGAAAGAACAGCTCCAGCAATAAGAAATGTGCGATCACTGCTGCACCAGTTCAATCCGTACCAGCTCTGCCCTACTTGTACCTACCATCACCCGACTGCAATTCCTTGCCGTTTTTGTGCTCATTGCAATGTGTACGGTCATTTTTCTGCCAACTGCTGTATTCGACAAGCTCCTGCTCGTCAATCTCCACTCACCGCCCCACAGGGTCAACAAGCTCCTCCGACACCCGCGGTCAAAGCCAGAGCCTGCTTCGCATGTGGCGATCCTAACCATTTCGCCAACATGTGCCCAAACAGGTTTGTGAAACAAGAGTCCCAGCAGCAACAGCCTCAACAGCAGCAACAACAACAGCAACAGCAACAACAGGCCGCACGCGCCAGAACATTCAACATCAACGTGCACCAAGCCCAAGCTGACAACAACGTGGTTAATGGTACGTTCCTTGTGAATGGTATTTATGCATCGTGTTTGTTTGATACTAGAGCCGATAATTGCTTTGTGTCATTCGAATTCGAGAAGCTCCTTAATCGTAAACGCTCCAATCTCTCTTCGACGTTCGATGTAGAAGTCGCCACTGGAAGAACTGTCGCAGTTAATTCCGTTATCCGTGATTGTACTCTTGAGCTCAACAATCACATCTTCCCAATCGACCTCATTCCGATGCAACTCGGAAGTTTTAGCGTCATAGTAGGCATGGACTTTCTACGCGAAAACCATGCTGAAGTTGTGTGTTACGATAAGATGTTTTGATTCTCGCTCGCGAATGGTGATTTATTGTGTGTATACGGTGAAACTGCCTCGAGAGGGCTTAAACTCATGTCATGTGTCCAAGCTAGCAAGTATCTCCGCAAGGAATACAGAGCTTTCTTGGCAAACATTGTTGTAGCGGAGAAGGAAAAGAAAGAAAAGAAGGAAGTGAAAGACGTTCCTGTGGTTCTTGAATTTCCTTATGTGTTCTCTGATGATCTTCCAGGTTTACCTCCAAGTCATGATATCGACTTTCGTATCGACCTCATTCCTGGAGCAAATCCTGTTGCCAAAGCCCCTTATCGACTAGCGCCATCCGAAATGCGTGAACTCTCAAACCAACTCCAGGAATTACTTGAGAAAGGCTTCATTCGCCCGAGCACCTCTCCATGGGGCGCTCCAGTCCTCTTCGTCAAAAAGAAGGATGGGTCGTTCCGGATGTGCATCGACTATCGGGAATTGAATAAGTTAACTATCAAGAACCACTATCCCCTACCTCGCATCGACGACTTGTTTGATCAGCTACAAGGTGCTACGTGTTTTTCAAAGATCAATCTACGTTCAGGATATCATCAACTGCGCATACAAGAGGATGATATACCCAAAACCGCGTTTCGCACCCGATACAGCCATTACGAATTCGTTGTCATGCCTTTTGGCTTAACCAGCGCTTTTCATGGATCTGATGAATCGCGTGTGTAAACCATATCTCGACCGTTTCGTCATCGTATTTATTGACGACGTCTTGATCTATTCCAAATCGAAAGCCGAACACGCGCAACATCTACGTTTGGTTCTCGAGTTACTCCAGGGGAACCAAATCTATGCCAAGTTCTCCAAGTGCGAACTCTGGCTGGAGGAAGTTCAGTTTCTGGGTCACATTGTTAATAGTCAAGGCATTCACGTCGACCCTGCAAAGATTGAAGCTGTCAAGAGTTTGATTACACCAAAGAATCTGTCCGAAGTCCGTTCTTTTCTCGGACTAGCGGGCTATTACCGACGATTTATCGAAGGATTCTCGAAGATTGTTATGCCGCTTACCTCTCTCACGCATAAAGATCAGCCTTTTGTCTGGGGAACCACACAAGAGACTGCCTTTCAAACTCTCAAGCATAAGCTTTGCAATGCTCCTGTTCTCACATTACCTGACGGAAAAGACGATTTCATTGTCTACTGTGATGCTTCCAACCTTGGCCTTGGTTGTGTTCTCATGCAACGGAACAAGGTTATAGCTTACGCGTCTCGTCAGCTCAAAATCCACGAGAAGAACTATACAGCCCATGATCTCGAGCTAGGCGCGGTTGTTTTTGCATTAAAGATTTGGCGACACTACCTGTATGGTACCAAGTGTACGATCTTCACCGATCATAGGAGCCTACAACATATCTTTAATCAGAAGGAACTTAATATGCGTCAACGCCGATGGGTAGAACTTCTCAATGATTACGACTGTGAGATCCGTTATCACCCAGGCAAAGCGAATGTTGTTGCCGACGCACTCAGCAGACGGAGTTAGCTGCTTAGCACTCGTAATGTTCAAGCCCAACACGATCTCGAAACCCTTATTCGTGAAGCCCAGCACGCGTGTTTTAACGAACGCATGCTGAAGAGTGAACGAATCTACCACGATGGAGCCCAGATGGTGAGTAAATCCAATGGGATATTCCACTTTCTGGATCGAATCTAGATCCCTAAGCGGACCGATTTGCGACAGATTCTGATGGACGAAGCCCATAAATCCCGGTACTCTATTCATCCCGGCGCCGATAAAATGTACCAGGATCTTCGCTACACGTACTGGTGGCCCGGCATGAAAAGGGATATTGCCCTCTACATTGGAAAATGCCTAACTTGTGCAAGAGTCAACGCTGAACAGCAAAGACCCTCTGGCTTACTCGAACAACCACCAATTCCTATGTGGAAGTGGGAAAGTATAGCTATGGATTTCATAACGAAGCTTCCGCACACGTCATCAGGTCACGACAGCATTTGGGTTGTGGTCGACCGTTTAACTAAATCAGCTCACTTTCTGCCGATACGAGAAGACTACAAGGTAGAACGATTAGCCCGAATCTACACCGACGAGATCATTTGTAATCATGGGATGCCTCGTGAGATCATCTCTGATCGTGATGCTCGGTTTACCTCGTGACTATGGGAAACGTTTCAAATGGCACTCGGTACATCGCTTAATCTAAGTACCGCATTCCACCCTCAAACCGACGGTCAGACTGAAAGAACGATTCGTACTCTTGAAGACATGCTCCGTTCGTGTGTCTTAGAATTCGGGGGTAATTGGGATAAATACCTACCGTTAGTCGAATTCTCGTATAACAACAGCTATCATTCTAGCATACAAATGGCACCATTTGAGGCTTTATACGGGAGAAGATGTCGATCGCCTATTGTGTGGCACGAGATCGGTCACTCGCAACTAACCGATCCCGAGCTACTTCAAGAAAAGACAGGCAAAATTTTCCAAATCCGAGACAACCTGGTGAAAGCTCGGGATTGACAGAAAAGTTGCACCGATAAGAAACGCAAGCCCTGGGAATTTGACGTTGGTGACCATGTACTCCTAAAGGTGTCACCTTGGAAGGGTGCGGTCCGATTCGGCAAAAAGGGAAAACTCGCGCCTCGATATGTTGGACCTTTTAAGATTCTGGAAAGGATCGGAAAAGTCGCCTACAGACTCGAACTACCGGAGGAACTTAGTAACGTCCACCCGACTTTCCATGTGTCAAACCTCCGAAAGTGCCTAGCTGACCACGACTTACATGTCTCTCTCGATGACTTACAAGTAAACGAAACATTACACTTCGTGGAGAAGCCTGTCGAAATCATGGATCGCCAAACCAAACAGCTCAGACGCTCTCGCATTCCTATTGTGAAAGTCCTATGGGAAGGCAAACGAGGCGCAGAGTTCACTTGGGAACTCGAAAGCGACATGAAGGCGAAGTACCCGCAGTTGTTTAGATAGAGAAGCTAGAGAGAGAAAGTGGCAATGTGATTCTAGTGCTTTTTACGATTTCATATCAATCAATAGAATCACCGATTATAGAATGTTCTCGTGTGTTTGGTCACGTTCGTGTACGAATTCCGCACGTCACACGTTCGGTTCGCAACCGTTTCGGAGTCAAAACCAGTCCGAACTGAAAGTACTCAAACGTGATTCACGGAGTTGTACAGCTTTCAGCTTAATTTCGGGACGAAATTCCCTAAACAAGGGGAGGCTGTAACACCCCGTGTTTTTGGAAGTCAAAGTCAAGGTCAAAGTCGACGACCGATTGTACGAATTTGACTTATAGAAACTTCTTTATTTTAATTGTATTATGTGGAGTAAGTGTTGTTAATTGCAAGAATCGATACGTGTTAATCGATACCTAATCGACTTACGACTGTGAAGTATAGGAAGTAACAATGCGATAAAGTTAACTAATCGATAATCAAGCTATGCTACTCGACATCGAATCGTGATACAAGCCGCAACTCGATTTAATTTGGTTATTATACGTGTGTGTGTGTGCCTTATGTGTTACTTGTGCATGTTATATATATATATATATATATATATATATATATGTGTGTGTGATGTGATGTGGAAATCAATCGAACTCAATCGAAACTCAAAACGCAATCAAACTCGAACTCGAATCGCAATCGAACTATGATAATTAGTGGAGAAGAGATTATGCGAGATATGAAGTAGTTGGGACTGAAATTAATATGACTAGGAAACCCTATCGTAACGAGCCGCTCTCAATCGAAATCGAAACGCTAAAAAATCGTCGCGCAAAACACTCAACCCAGGTGCCATCCGATCGGATAGCCATCCGATCGAATAGCCGCCTAGCTGCCAAGACAGGTGTCATCCGACCAGGATGTCATCCGATCGGATAAGCCATCCGAGCGGTAAGTCATCCGATCGGATAACCCTTTCTTCTTTTGGAATCCTATAAATACCCCTGTCATTGTCACCCTTTCCATTTCTAGAAAACCCTCTGTCCAAACCACTCGTGCTCCTCACCTTTTCTTCGATTTCTCTCAATCCAGGTAAGATCTCGCCCTAAATCTTGTACTTTCTTGATCTACACGCACTCCTACACCTTTCTATCTTTTAAATCTTAACTTTTAACAGTGAAATCACTAGATTTCGGTGTTCTAGGATGACGTCATCATGTGTTCTTCAAGAACTTCATATTGTGACTTCAATCCACCAAGAACAACCGAGATCTAACCGATTTCCACGCAAACATACAAAGATCTTGTAAAGATCTCGACACAAAAATGGTGAAAAAGGATTGAAAGATGGTTTTAACTTTCTATCAACTCTTTTACACTTAAAACACTCCAAACCGGTAGAAGCAGGTTCTGATTTAGTCCTCTACTCGATTGTAGTGTTGTACTAGTTCCAGATCCGGGCTCTACTCACGAGACTACCGACTTCGAGTTAGCCAAGACCAACCGTCTCGAGCCGGTAACCCGCCGGACTAGGGTGATTCCTGGTCAGGTTGGTCATCTGGGTCAAACTAGGGGTACTGTTGACTAACACGTTGTCAAAGTGTCTCGACATAACGACAAACCCTCAAAACGACCAAGTGTAGGACGAACAGGACAATCAGGACGGATTACTGTCCGAACGGATTGCTGTCCGATCGGATAGGTCATCCGAACGGATCACACTTGGGTCCCACTTTTAAAACAATCTTAACTGAAGTTTGAGTATCGAACGAATTGCAATCCGATCGGACGACCATCTGACTGGATTACTCTTCGGATCATGAGATGCTAAGACTTTAAAGACTTAAACAATTTCCAACATGTTCAATGACAAGGTTGCCATCCGATTGGATTGCCATCCGATCGAATGACACTTCTGTTGCGAGTTTATCTTCCATAAGTAATCTCACCATCAAGTTACCGTCCGACCGGACCACTGTCCGACCGGATGACCATCCGAACGGATTGCCATCCGCATGACCCACCATCCGATTGAACAACTTGATGAATAGAGATACTTCTAAGTTTTCAAAAGACTACAACGAAAACTTCAAAAGTCAAACCATCATACACAAACACATCCTTCTTATAGGAAGCAACAATCCACTCGAATCGCCATCCGACCGGACCGCTGTCCGACCGGATGACCACCCGAACGGAATGTTATCCGCACGGATTGCTGTCCGATCAGATTACCATCCGATCGAACCACCATCCGACCCCTTCGCACTTTGCGATGTTTTACGCATCACTTATCGTTATACAATCTAATCTGTTTAGGCTAATCTTACTCGCTAAGCGCTCCCTTCAATCCATCAATCGCTGTGAGTATACTCGATCCCCTTTTGCTTTTAGCACTTTTGGGTGTTACATACGTTACAACTATTCAAATCACATCAAACACACTACTCAATACTATTTGAACGCTAACCGTTAATGCATGTTATACGTGGCTTATGAATGCTTGTTTGTTATGTTTACACATGGAATGCTGTCTTCCTGCCTTAGCAACGATAGTACTATAGTTTGGACTCAGCACCCGTTCACACGGGGGTTGTTAAGGACCTTTACTTGCATGGATTACGGTGGTAATCCTGTATTGCGAACTGCCTCGGGCAGTCAACCTGCATACATTGGTATCGATGGATCTATGTCGATAACTAGCGTGCTTCATTTCACTATGTGTACGTGCTGGTTATGCGTAAACGAATTCGAACTCTATATGCTATTATCAAACTTGTATGCTCACCTTTACATTATATTTATTGACTTTTATTTTAACGTATGTGACAGGTGCTTAGGACGCACACTTGGTAGAAATTTGAAGCTAGAATAAAGCTTTAGAGCCCAACAAATAGTTGTCTATAGTGGTCAAACTAAGGGTCTCTAGAAGCAGATAAACAATTGCTGTCTATTTAAATCTGAGTTGTCGGAACAGAATATTTGCCTAGATGTTTGTCTGTAATTATTGTTTTACTGTTTGAGATACGGTATGGGACGTATTATTTAAATTGAATGGTATTGATAATTGTTATGGAAACTTCTGGACAATCTGTTTCACTCAGTGCCATGCCCCGATAATTCTGCCATTGGTTGGGGTGTGACAGCAGGATAGTTGGTCAAGGGAATCTAACGAATGGAGTCGTTACGTTTGATAAAGTGAACTATATAATCGAACTTGAAAACAATCTGCTGAGTATCTCACAGATCTGTGACAAGTATTTTACAGTACATTTCACTAAAAATGAATGTTTAGTCATAAAACCTGGTTTCAAAATTCCTGAGGAGATGGTGTTATTGCGAGCTCCACGAGAAAATGATTTATATATTCTTGATATTATTGTCGCAACAACAACAGATCATCAGAAACAATGTTTTGTGTCAAAAAACCAAAGCAACAGAAAAAGAGTCGAGAATGTGGCATCGAAAGATGGGCCACATTCATGTGTGTAAAATGAACTTTCTTGTACACAATGATTTAGTCGAAGGTGTAAATCTGAAAAACTTTCATTTAAATGATGATTGTATAGAGTGCAAGAAGGGAAAACAAATGAAGAAGTCACATCCAAAGAAGTTGTTGAATTCAATCAGAGTCCCGCTTGAAAGGTTGCACATGGACTTGTTCGGGTCAGTCAATGTAAAAAGTGTTAGCGGAGACTTATACTGTCTTGTGGTTACTGATGACTTCACAAGGTTTTCGTGGGTAGTGTGCATGGAAAGAAAAGACCAAACCTTTGAGTCGCTGATGGTCTTATTCAAGAAGATGGAAACGTCGTATAAGCTGCCGATTAGAAGAATAAGAAGCGATAATGGAACGGAGTTCAAGAATAATCGAATGCTCGAGTTCTGTAACGAGAAAGGGATTCTTCATGAATTCAGTGCACCTTATACTCCACAACAAAATGGTATAGCTGAACGAAAGAATCGTACCTTAATTGAGACAGCTCGAACGATGATCGCTGATTCCAAGTTGCCAATATTCTTCTGGAGTGAAGCAGTTGCAGCAACGTGCTATACATTGAACCGCGTTCTGACAGTAAAGAAATTCAAGAAAACGTGTTTTGAACTTCTTCATCGTTACAAACCAAACTTGAAGTTTTTGGAACCGTTTGGATCTCCGTGTACTTTTATAGATCAAGATGGCAAATTTGGTGCAAAATATAATGAGGGTTTCTTTGTTGGATATGCGAGTCGACTGAAGAGGGTATTCGTTCCATACCTGGGAAAGGTAATTCAAGTTCAGCATGTGGATTGTCAGAAGCATACAGCTCCACCACAACTTCCCGGACAAAGATTCATGTTCGATTATGACAAACTCTGGGAGTCTTTCCAACTGCCGACTGAGCCAAGTGAAGAGGAACTAGCTTACTTATACCAACAGCAACAATCTATGGTTCAAGAACAGGTGCCAAGACAGTTGGTAGTTTCTCAGCCTGATGTGGGTACAAACATTCCTACAAATGGTATAAATGATCATGAGGCCAGTCCAAGTGGAACTGCTAATGAACCACCAGAGGAACCAGCTCCAACGTTTGATAATTCTGATGACTCAGATTCGGAATCCGGTCCGACTTTTGACGAGGAACCAAATGTTGCTACAACTGAAGCTGAGGATCATACCGGTGATCTAGATATTACGAACTTGCAATCGGAAGTGAGCGTGCCTGACATTGCTATGCCAAGAACTCTGTCTTATCATCCTTCAGAGCATATAATTGGTGATCTTCAGAGCAGAGTAAAAACGCAGGATCAAATCAACAGAGCTCTTACATGTTTTTATACATCTGTTGCTCCCTTACAGCAAGAGTTCTCACTTTAGTGTTTCATTTCGCAGGTTGAACCAAAAACGTATAAATAAGCTTTAACTGAAGAAAGCTGGGTGAATGCTATGCAGGAAGAGCCGCAGCAGTTTGAGAAGCTGGGAGTATGGAAATTGGTTGACCTTCCTGAAAACCAGAAGCAGATAAAGGCAAAGTGGGTCTTTAAGTGCAAAAGGGATGATAGAGGTGTGATTGTGAGGAATAAAGCACGACTGGTAGTACAGGGTTTCAGTCAGCAGGAGCGGGTCGATTTTACTGAAGTGTATGCCCCTGTTGCTAGACTCGAGGCGATAAGAATCTTCCTGGCATTCGCGTCATGGAAAGGATTCAAAGTCTATCAGCTAGATGTCAAGTCTTCATTCCTTTATGGGAAAATCAAAGAAGAAGTGTATGTTGGACAACCACCGGGGTTCGCTGATCCACTACACAAAAACAAAGTCTATCTTCTGGATAAAGCGCTTTACGGACTTCACCAGGCCGCGAGAGCCTGGTATGAGACACTTTCCCAACATCTGCTGGCCAACGGGTTCACCAGAGGGACGGTTGATAGTACGTTGTTTACCAAAGAGGTTGCAGGGCATCTATTGATCGTGCAGATCTACGTTGATAATATCATTTTTGGTTCGACAAATGACGAGTTGTGTAAAGATTTTGAGAATGTTATGAAGAAGAAATTTGAGATGAGTTCAATGTGGGAGATGAAGTTCTTCCTAGGGCTACAGGTCGAGCAAATGCCCGAAGGAATCTTCATTCATCAAACCAAATATGTGAACGATGTTCTGGAAAAATTCAACATGTCTGAATAAACTCCAACATCAACCCCCTAGCTTAGAATCACGGGATCTGTCCTGATGAAAGTGGAGAGAAAGTGGATGAGACGTTGTACAGATCGATAATTGGATCCTTGATGTATCTAACTACTTCCCGCCCAGACATCATGTATCCAACTTACTTATGCGCCAGATATCAGTCCAGCCCAAGACAATCTCATCTGACGATCGTGAAACATATTTTACGGTATTTGAAAGGCTGCCCAAGCACCGGCTTGTGGTATCCTAAAACTGATGATTTTTCTCTCACAGGTTTTGCTGATTCTGATTTTGGTAGTTGCAAGCAAAATGCTAACTCCACCACTGTAGGCTGTCAGTTCTTCGGAACTCGACTGGTCACCTGGCAGTGCAAGAAACAAACCTCAGTCGCGATCTCTACCTGCGAGGCAGAATACGTTTCGACCTCGAGTTGTTGCTCTCAGATCCTTTGGATCCAACAGCAGATGCGAGACTTTGGTTTGCAGTTCTTGAATACACCATTTATGTGGACAATAAGGCAGCTATTAACATAACGAAAAACCCCGTTCACCACTCCAAAACTAAACATATTGAAATTCGGCATCACTTCATTCGTGATTGCTACGAGAAGAAGTTGATCCGAATAGAATATATACACACCGATGAACAGAAGGCTGGTTTTTATACAAAACCTTTTGATAGAAAGAGATTTAACTATCTTTTGAAATTAAACGAGATGAAAAATCTATTTTCTGGGAGGGTTATTGAGTGTGAAGCCGAGGAGGATGGCGATCTGATGTGATCCACGTTGTGTTGTCAAAGTTTTTGTACAGTTTATTTTCTGCATTTCATAAAAACAAAAAACACAAAAATATGTTTTCGTTTTTAGGGGGAGAAAATTTGCAGAAAAATACAAAAACATGATAAAACTTCAAAATCCAAAAACATTTGAAAAAGTAAAAAAAATGAGTTTGTGTAAAAAGGGGAAATGATAGTACATCAGCTAGACGGTGCAGTACGCTAAAGAAATGTAATGTTTAAAATGTGTTAAGCAGTCTTGCAGATGATATGCCGATAGGTGTTTACACATTTAGTAGGTTTGTTCGGGATATAAACATAAATAATTACTTGCTTTTATGTGGGGAACATCTTTCGGATATATGGGTAACCCCCGAAATCTTGTTTGAAAGGTCCCTCTTTTTGAGATACTAGGTCTTTATGCTTAGTGATATCTGGGGTATTATCCCGGGACTTCTGATTTTGCGGAAGCAATGGCCTAGTCCTCGGAGAATACTTTACGATGCTTGAAATAAAAGCCTCCCCTCAGCATAAAAAATGATGAAACATTGAAAAATGATAATCATGTGATGTTGTAAAAAGGATTCTCTAAAGGGGACCCACCAAAAGTCGAAGTCGCCATCTCTCTGTTGAACGAAAGTTCTGACCTAAGCTCTCACGGCCCTCGTAATTAACCCCTTACAGATATCATCTAGGTATACTCACCTGTAAGACTGAATATTGGGATTTGGATACGGGAGTATATTCTGAGGTGGTACACATGTAAAAGTTAAGCCTTAAAACACTAAATCCGTATCCTGAACAGATTGAACTTTGTGTGAAAATTTAAGAGGATCAATATATTGGTAATCAATGCAAACTGTTTAATACTGAAAATGTAATCAAAGCTTAACGGTGCTTGTATCTCGTCGGCAGCTGATATGATCCCCTAACACACTAGCAAAAATATTGTGTGTACAGTTTATTGCTTATCAAATTCAAAATCCAAAAAGATTTGTATTTCATCTTATTTTAGACAACAAACGTTGGAGATCAGATGATCAAAGTCTTATGTGCTGAACAAGTCTGGATCATGAGGGTTGGGTAAGAAGAAGATTAATAAAAAGTGATTGGTAATTTCTTGAAAGTTTAAAAGTTCATTAACTTGAACTTAAATTGTTTCAGAAAGTCAGCAAACTTCATAATTTGGTCAGCCAAAGTCATTAACTTGGACTTGGCAGGCTAGATAGTTGACCAGGGTCATTAACTTGGACTTGGTTAACTGGGTGTGTCGGTGAAATCTAAAAATGTTAAAAATTTAAAAGGTAAATTCGCTTGAAAAACGTGATTCCGTTTGAAAACATAATTCCGCTTGATCCGGTGATTCCGCTTGAGCTTGCCTTAATGCCTATTTCAAGCGAAATTAGGCTGTCTATAAATAGTGAGGGGATTCCGCTTGAACAGTTCATTCTTGTTATTTCGCTTCAAACCACTGTTCAAGGCGATTTCAAGCGAAATCCTTAAATCATCGATTTACAGCCGAAATTCTGCTCGATTGTTGTTTGATATCCTGATTATAGTTGGTTTACTCAACTATTATCATGGGAAAGGTGAGATATTTGGTCGATTTGACCCAGATGTGTCTGAATTCATGTTGTCGGCGATGAACAGGATAAAAAACATAGATCTAGGGTTTAATATAGACCTAAAATGAACGGTAATCAAATCTGTATACTCGGAATTTGTTGTATATATGTTTTAGGGTTTTGATTGAACCAGATCTAGTGTTTCTGCTTGATGACATTAAACAGATTTTTTAAACTTAGATCTAGGGTTGATTGATGGTGTAAATTGGATAAAAATCATACCCGCATGCTCGGAATTCACTAAAGAATAATCCCAGTTAACAAATTTCATCATAAGTTCATGTTTTGAAGATGTGTAGTTTCAAACGAAATAACAAGTTAATTCCTCTTGAAAGAGCATTTTTGATAAGTGATTCTGTTTCAAACTTTTAGTTCACATCAAAATGTTATTCCGTTTGAACTGTGATTCCGGTTGAACAATGATTTCGTTTGAAACTGTAATTCCGTTTGAAAGTGTGATTCTGCATGAAATGTAATTCCGGTTGAAGTGATTTCGTTTGAATGATGCTTTGTTGCTGAAAATTATTCTAAGTGTTAACTTGATTGTTTGATGTTCTTTTCAGCCTTCGAATGTGTTGTTTAATGCACAACACAACACTTGTTGTGATTTCGACGAGGAGAAGATTCCAAAGCTGTCAGAATTCAAGAGTATTTTGGAATTATGAGAAGATTGCCTATACAAAAAGCCTTGACGAATCAACATCTGGTGTTTAAATCTCATATCAAATGTTTTTGGGAGAAGGCAACTTATGATGAACAGAGCAAAGTGATCAATTCGGTTGATGAGCTGAATGGTGAAGAAAAGCCGATTATCATTTCAGAGGCACTTGTACATGAAGTGTTGGATTTTCCTGATGATGTAAATTCTCCAACAGAATATCCAGAAAGGATGGTCAAAGGTTGCATGTTACGGATGGGTTACAATGGTTCGCTAAACAGTGCTAATTATTTGAAATCAAAGTTCACCAAGCCTTACAAGTTTCTTATTCACCCGGTGTTGCTTGCTCTAAGTCACCGAAAGGGAAGTTACGATGAACTGAGAGATTATCAAATGAATATGATAAACAAGAAGTATAACTTTTCGAAGATTGTGTTTCATCATATGGTTGAGAACATTACATCAAAGAACAAGACTTGGGTGTATCCACGATTTGTTCAGATGATGATAGATCATTTCTATCATGATCTTGAAAGAGATGAGAATAATGATTTATTGGTTCTATCTCACATGGACAATGAATCTATGAAACCATTGGCCAGATATCATCCTAACCATCTAGAACCATCTAAAAAGGCTGAATT
>JARYGA010035620.1:0-29473 GCA_030545235.1 Helianthus tuberosus | reverse complement strand
AAGGAACATTGTCAAATGGTGTTATCACATTTAAAAGAGTCAATTACATAGCCGAGCTGGAGAATAATCTTCTTAGCATTTCTCAAATATTTGACCGAATGTATTCGACACATTTCACTGACAAGGAATGTCTGATCTTGAAGCCGGGGTTTGTCATCCCCGAGGAGTGGATCATCATGAGAGCACCACGAGTTAATGATCTGTACGTGTTGGATATGAGTGTTGCTACGACTACCATGGGTCAAACTCATTGCTTCGTGTCAAAAGCCACTGAAAAGGAATCTCAGTTGTGGCACCGGAAGATGGGCCACATTCACCTACGCAAGATGAACTACTTGGTGCATAATGATTTGGTAAAAGGCGTTCACTTGAAGAGTTTTCATCTTGAGGGGGAGTGTATTAGTTGCATCAAAGGAGAACAACGAAAGAAATCCCATCCTGGCAAAAAGATGAACTCAGTCTCAAGGCCGCTAGAGAGACTTCACATGGATCTCTTTCGTCCTGTGAATGTCAAAAGTATTACGGGTGATCTTTATTGCCTCGTAGTCACTGACGACTATTCGAGATTCTCGTGGGTGTCATTCCTGAAGACAAAAGACGAGACATTTGAGAGTTTGCTGAGGCTATTCAGAAAGATAGAGAATTTGTACCGAGCACGCATAGGAAGAATACGAAGCGACAATGGTACATAATTTAAGAACAACAGAATGGAGGAGTTCTGTGATCGACGAGGTATATTGCAAGAGTTCAGCGCACCTTATACTCCGCAACAAAATGGAGTCGCAGAAAGAAAGAACAGAACGCTGATCGAAACGGTTAGAACAATGCTTGCTGATTCCAAGTTACCTGTAAATTTCTGGGCAGAAGCAGTATCGGCCGCTTGCTATACACTCAACAGGGTACTTATTGTGAAGAAACACAACAAGGCTTGTTTCGAATTGATCAACAACCGCAAGCCTAATCTTGAGTATTTAGAGTCGTTCGGGTCTCCCTACACTGTTCTAGATCCCGATGGTAAATTTGGTTCAAAGAGCATTGAAGGTATCTTTGTGGGATATGCCAGTCCACTTAGAAGAGTCTTTGTTCCAAGTATGAAACGGATCATCGAAGCACAGCATGTTGAATGTCAAGGCTACACAATGCCTCCACAGAAGCCTGCGGACTCATGGCGATTCAACTGCGATACCTTATGGGATTCATTCGACTTATAAGAAGAGCCAGAGTTCTTTGATGATTTGGATATTTTAAGAGAATATGAAGCATCTCAGGGAAGATTTCCAGCAAGTTCTTCTAATCGTCAACAACAAACTTCCAATTATGATGAAGCTGGCCCCAGTTATGTTGGAGAGAATGATGAAGCCCAGCAAACTCAGACTTCTTCGGAACGTGAATCTGCTCTTGAAAATCAGACAGCAATCAATGAAGATAATTCAGAATCTGATGATATTCCTACTTTTGACCATGGAGATTCAGAGTCTGAGGGGGAGCAAATCCAACCTTCAGATCAGACGATTCCTGATAACGAACATGTTGCTGAGCAGAACGTTACTAATTTGGAAGGCGAAGTGGATGTTCCAGGCGATGTTATGCCAAGGACTCTTTCATACCATCCAGAGGAATTGATAATCGGAGAGCTGCAGTCAGGCGTTCACACCAGAAGCCAAATTGACAATGGCCTCACTTGCTTTTATTCTAAAGTTGCTCCTTTACAAACATAATTTTCACTTAGCTGTTTCATTTCGCAGATTGAGCCAAGAACCTACAAGGAAGCACTAACTGAAGATTCATGGGTCAACGCAATGCAGGAGGAGTTGAGTCAGTTTGAAAAACTTGGTGTATGGAAGCTTGTGGATTTACCTGACGGACACCGAAAGATAAATACAAAATGGGTGTTTAAGTGTAAAAGAGACGACCGAGGGGTTATTGTTCGTAACAAAGCTCGACTCGTGGTCCAGGGTTTCAGTCAGCAGGAGGGGATAGACTTTACCGAGGTGTATGCTCCAGTTGCTCGTCTTGAAGCTATCAGAATTTTCCTGGCTTTTGCTTCATGGAAGGGATTCAAAGTGTATCAGCTAGATGTGAAGTCGGCATTTCTCTATGGCAAAGTGAAAGAGGAGGTATATGTCAGACAGCCACCGGGCTTCACCGACCAAATCCACAAAGATAAGGTTTACCTCTTGGACAAGGCGTTGTACGGCTTGCATCAGTCCCCGAGAGCCTGGTACGAGACACTCTCTCAACATCTGCTAGCCAACAACTTCATCCGAGGCAAGGTAGACGCCACTCTCTTCACAAAAGAAGCCGACGGCCATCTTCTGATAGTCCAAATTTATGTGGATGACATTATTTTCGGGTCGACAAATGAAGAACTCTGCAAAGATTTTGAGAAAGTAATGAAGCAGAAGTTTGAAATGTCTTCAATGGGTGAGATGAAGTTCTTTTTAGGGCTCCAGGTCGATCAACTGCCCGAGGGAACATTCATACATCAGACAAAGTATGTTCACGATGTTCTGGAGAAATTCGGGATGACGGGAACAGCACCAATGTCCACCCCGTTAGCAACGAATCATGGGATAAACCCTGATCTCACCGGAGAGAAGGTCGATGAAACGTTATATCGCTCTATGATCGGATCGCTGATGTATTTGACGGCATCAAGGCCTGATTTAAATGTATCCAACGTGCCTCGCGGCCCCATTTCAGTCAAGTCCTAGAGCTTCACACATGGTTATAGTCAAGAGGATATTACACTACCTGAAAGGAACTCCAACACTAGGGTTGTGGTATCCAAAAGATGGTGACTTCACGCTCGAAGGATACTCTGATTCTGACTTCGGTTGCTGCAAAGTCAATGCTAAATCAACAACGGCAGGTTGCCAATTTTTCGGACCCCGATTGGTCACGTGTAGAGGTGCACAAAATAACCGGTTAATTAACCGTAACCGGTTATTAACTGAAACCGTAACCGGTTAATAACCGATTTAGGAATAACCGGTTAGCGGTTATTTTTAACCGTAGGTTAGTAACCGGTTATAAGTGTTTAGTATAATAACCGGTCATTAACCGGTTTTTTTAAACCGGTTTTTTAACCGATAGACTAGTTAACCGAAAAATTCAAAAAAAGGCAAAAAAACCGGTTAATAACCGGTTAATTAACCGAACCGGTTAAGGTAATTAACCGGACCAGTTAAAAAAATAACCGGTTAAAGTAATAACCGGTTAAAGCATTAACCGGTTAAAGTCAAAAAATCAAATTAACCGGTATAACTGGTTAACCGAACCGGTTATTAAAATTAACCGGTTTGTGCACCTCTAGTCACGTGGCAATGTAAGAAGCAAACCTCTATTGATTTATCAACATGTGAAGCAGAGTACGTATTTGCCAGCAGCTGCTGCTCTCAGATCCTGTGGATTCAGCAACAGATGCGCGACTACAGTTTGCAATTTCTTACTTCATCTATTTTGGTTGATAATGAGGCAGCAATAAATATAACGAAAAATCCGGTACATCACGCTAAAACCAAACATATTGAAATTCGTCATCACTTCATACGCGATTGTTATGAAAAGAAGTTGATACGAATTGACAAAATCCACACCGACGAACAAAAAGCTGATTTACATAACAAAGCTTTTGATAAAGCTCGTTTTCAATATCTTTTAAAACTAAATGGTATGAAATTGTTGTCGGATGCGGAGAAAATCATTGGCGTTGATGAGGAAACCGAGGCAGATGATGTTGAGAAGCAGACTGCTTTGGTTTGTCGCATTTTTAGCTGTTTTGGTATTTAGGAGGGGGAGATAGATAATATTTTCAGAAAATACAAAAACAATAAAAAATGCAAAAATCCAAAAACATGAGATATTTTCATAATCCAAAAACATTAGAAAACCAAAAAGAGTTTGTGTAAAAAGAGGAAATGATAGTACATCAGCTAGACAGTTACAGTATGCTTAAGATATGTAATGTTTTAAAGCGTTAAGCAGTCTCGCTGATGATATGCCGATAGGTTTTTGCACAATTAGTAGATTTTTCGGGATATAAACCTAAATCACAACTTACTTATTTCGTGGGGAACATCTCCAGGATATATAGGTAACCCCTAAAATCTTGATTGAAGGGCTTTCTATTTCTGACATACTAGGTCTTTGTGCGTGATGATATCTGGGGTATTATACCGGGACTTCTGATTTTGCGGAAGCAATAGCCTAGTCCTCGTATAATACTCTGCACTGCTTTAATCTTAAAGCATATGCTCAGCATAAAAAATGATGAAACATTGAAAAATGCTAATCATGTGCTATTGAAGAAAAGATCCCCAAAACGGGACACACCAAAAGTCGAGCCATCATCTCTTTGTCTGAATGGAAGTTCTAACCTGAGCTCTCATGGCTTTGCATTACCCGTTACAGATATCATTATTGTACATTCACCCGTAAGACTGAATATAGGAGTCTGGATACGAGAGTATATTCTGAGTGGGACACGCGTATAAGTTAAGATCTTAAAACACTAATTCATATCCTCATTAATTGAATTTTGTGTGAAAATTTAAAAGGATCAGTATATCGGCAATCTAAGCGAATTGTTTAATTCTTAGTGTGTAATCAGCTCAACGGTACTTGTAACTTGTCAAGCAGCTGATATGATCCTCTGACACGCTAACCAAAAATATGTTTGTAAATAGTTTACGTTTACTGCATTTCGTTTCATAGATAGTTCTAAACCCAGATTTCATAGTTTTCTAGCTTGTAAATTTTCATTAAAATCCCAAAAAGATTTTACATTTCTGCTTTAGTTTTGCGATAAACCGAGGTGGAAAGCGGATCTTCAGATTCTGAGAAGTGAAGCAAAGCAGGAAGTTTCTGAACTGGACAACATGGTTGTGAGCTTATCTTGAAAAAGGCTTGAATATCTAAAAGTCAAAGACATAACAAGTTCATTAAGTTGAAACTTGTAATTTTTTCATGAAAAATGTGTTTGAAAAGTTGAACAAAATGCCAGTTTGCTTTGTTTTGGGTCAACCAAGGTCATTAACTTAGACTTGGTAGGCAAATTAAGTACCTAGGGTCATTAACTTGGACCTAGATACTTAAGTGGATTTCTAAAACTGACCAAATCTGATAAAACTGGAAAAGTCAAAAGGTCAAATCACAAAAGTCAAAGAGGTGTCTTTGGATCGGACGGCAATCTGATCGGATGGCAATCCGATCGGATGGCCATCCTATAAATAGGTGGTCATTGACTTCAGTCAATCTTTCACTCGATCGAGCAACCATCCTATTCTCTCATACTCTCTCACTTTCTGATCTTGATTTTCACATTTTCTCTTTCTACAAGTCATTGGATTGTTGGTTTGCACAACCTTCTCAATGGGAAAGGTAAGTTTTTCATGATCTTAACTGTTAAAATGCATGTTCTTGATGTGTTTTTGTTCTTGACGACTGTTCGGACCTTTGAACTTAGATCTAGGAATTTCTAGGATGTTTTGTTAGAAACTAAGCATAGGGTTTTGTTCACGAGTGTTAGATCTACAAGTTTACCGATTCAATTTGTGCCAAAACATGTTAAATTTGATTGAATTGAAGTTAGATCAAGTCGGCATTCGATACTGTTTTTTTGTCGAATTAAACACAAATTAGGCCGAGTTAGAACATGGTGAACATAGGGTTTTGATCGCATTTGAATTCTCTACGTAGATCTTTGTTCAATTTGATGTTTAGCTTAGAAATTTTTGATGATATTTTGAATGTTCAAGTTGTGTTTTACTGTTCTTGGAATGAGTGGCAACTCGATCGGATCACAATCCGATCGGGTGACCACTCGATCCAATGCATATTACATGTCAATATTTTCTGTGTTTGTTACATTGAAAACTGTGCACTAAGTATTTTGACATTGTACCTTGGATTTTGTACCTTAATCTGTTAAAGTGTTGTTTTTGGATAGTTTGGCAACCCGATCGGGTGGCAATCCGATCGGGTGACCATCCGATCCATAGCACTTCTTGAATAAAATATGTTCCAAGTGTTTACCTTGTTTTCTGTGTCACTTACTGTTCATCACTTGCCAAGGATCGAGTGGCAATCCGATCGGGTGGCAATCCGATCGGACAGTCATCCGATCCATGGAATTCACTCTCAAAGAGTTAACTGGTCAAAGATGTTACTTGCTTGTCACTTGGATCGAGTGGCAACTCGATCGGGTGGCAATCCGATCGAGTGGACATCCTATCCTTATGCATATTGACTTAGTCAAACTGTTAATTGTACAAGATGGCAATCCGAATGAGTGGCAATCCGATTGGACAGCCATCCGATCCTCAGTACTATGCATAGAGAGAATTACAGAGTTAGAAAAATTTTGAGATTTTCAAATTTTTATACTTGTCACTTTATGTCTAGAACTTTGTGAAAATGTTATCAATGAATATTTTTGCTGGGAAAAGAGTCAGATTGGGATAAATCCCACAACATCTATTGTCTGCTGGATGCTCATTATACAGACAATACTTTGTTTGAAGATATAGAAAAGTTTTTGAGAGAAAGCAAAATTGCTAAGGCCTTAACCGACAAGACTATAGTTTATGAATCACATGTTAGACAGTTTTGGAGTTCGGTGAGATATGAGGAGAAGGAGAAGATGATATACCCAGCAGTGAGAAAGAAGGATGAGAATGGACAGGATGTGGATTTAGAGATTAAGTTTAATGTTAGTGATCTGAGATGTGTGTTGGAGTTAGGAGACAGTGATGATGAGCCTACCATTATTCCTGAACGCTTATGCAAGGGCTTATGGTGCAGGATGGGATTTTCAGGACATATAAACGGGAAAATGGGTAAAACAATGTTCAGTAAACCCTACAAGTTCATGATCCATTGCGTAGTACATGCATTATCACATAGGAAGGGAGCTTACGATGAAACTTCTGATTATATCATGAACATATCACCTGTCTGGTGCTGAACAGACCATACAACATATCGAAGGTGATATTTGACTACTTGGTAGAAAATGTAGGAGCTGGAAGTACAAAATACATCATGTATCCTAGGTTCATCATGATGATGATAGATGATTTGGTAAAAGACATTCCAAAGGATGCTAATGATGTTTTAGGTCTAAGGAACATGACAGCTGATACGATAAGCAGATTAGCTAAAGGACCTGAACCAAGAATTAGACGAATGATATGCAGAATTAATAATCCAGCTTATGTTGCTCCAGAGAATGATGCGTGGAGACACGAGAATAGTGATTCTGAGAATGAAGATGCCAGGACGAGTGAAATGATTGAGAAGAAAACTCGTTGGTGGTTTGTAAGAGATGGCAAAAGAAAGAGAACTCCAAACACATCCCCTGCTATATCTATTCCTACAAAGCCAACACCTAAGATTGTTATTAAGGGTATAGTGAAAGGGGGAGTCATAAGAGAAGCTATAACTTTAAAACTGTTATATTATTCTAATGACTACTTCAATGTTTGTTTTTTGCAGGACCTTCTGTTGAACCGCAACAGAAGTTGGTGGATGATCCAGTGATAGATCCATCAAGCATTCCACAAGAAGATATTGATTTGGCAAAAATGACGTTTCAACAATATATTCAGCACACTGAAGCTGCAACTGCAAAGACTCAAAGCTCGAGTGTTCAAGTTGAAGGTGATAATGAAAAGACAGCTGAGGATGTTGTTCATGATGAATCAGAGGATGCAGATGATGAGTCTACTGAAACAGAGACAGAGCTTGATCTGGCAACACTTGGACGAGGAAAGGCTCAGTTGAAAAAGAAGCCAACAAAGAAGAAGAAAGGTTCTGATGATGAAGATACAACTTATACTCCATCAGTTGAAGAACAAAAGAAGCTGAGAGCAAAACGAAAAGCAGTTCAGACAGGAGTAATTCCAAGGAATGTACGTGCAAAGAAAGGTGGTGCTACATTGCATGAAGTTCAAGGTGGAAAGAGTGGGAAACATGTAACAAATTCTAAAGGGCCTAAAACAGAGAAAGTTCAAAGTGTTGATATTCCCAAAGAGCCTGAAGTACAACATGTTGAAGTTCCGAAAGAACCAGAGGTGCAAAGTGTTCAAATTTTTGAAACTGAAACTCAAAAGAAAGCAACAAATGATGATTATGTTGAAGTGAGTGTTATTCCACCACCACCACCAGAAAATCTTGATATTCCAGAATCTTCACAACCCAAGAATACAGTTCTTTCTGATATACTTGAAGATCTTCCTCATGCTACTGGGGATTATAGAGAAGATTTAAATTTTGATGATGATTTTGATATGTTCAATCATGCGGCTGTGAGAGCATTGGAGAAGAAAGTTAAAGAACTTGAAAAAGAAAAAGAGAAAGCTGAAGCCGAACGTGACATGTTAAAGAAGCAAGTTGAAGAGTTGATGAAGGCGAATGAGGAAATTAAGACAATCATGATAATGCAAGCTGAAAAGTTAAAGAAGATGGAAGATGATGTTGAAGATAATACAAAGCTCTTTGATGTTCTACAAACAGAAATTTCAGAACTGAATGTGAAGAATGCAAAGTTGAATGATATTAACAAGACCCTAAATCAGATGATAAGTGATCTTCATGAAGCTTTGGCCAATGAATTCAAGACGATAAAGCTTGAAATGGAAGCGATAAAGGTTGACAAAGTTATGAAAGATGATCAGCTCAACATGCTTTATACGGTAATGGAACATCACTTGGGTATCGACGTTCATTCTGTCTTCGACAACATTGAAGTGAAAAGGGCCGAAGAGCGTAGGGTTGAAAGAGAAAGGAGGTTAGCTGATGCGGGTTGGTGTGTATATGGAATTAAGTATATTTTAAGCCCTTTTCACACTTTAGTCAAGTTTTAAATTTATAAAACATGATATTTTACTAACACCAAACACACATATGGGCAAGTGCACCCATCGTGAGCTTAGTATAGTGTTGGCAAGATACCGAGGTCGTCCAAGGACACAAGAGATTTTAGTACCGGTTTATCCTCAACGTCTAATCAAATCAAAAGTTAGAAAAGGTTTTTAAACAAGAAAGATAAAAACTAACTAAAATGCTGAAAAATAAAATAAAATAAAAACAGATAGACAATATGAATCACTTGGCTCCGACTCGTGTTTAGTGTAACCTTTGATTATTTCTGCACTTTTGCACTTTTTAAGAGATTATCTTAGTTATTGTAGTAGGCCCCTCTTTTGAAGGTGACGTTACCCTCAACCCAGTAGTTTGAGTCAGCAAGGATACAATCCTAAAGGGTCGGATTATTGAAAGAGAATTAATTAAGTTATTAATGCATATTATGGTAGGCCCCTCTTTTGAAGGTGACATTACACTCGACTAAGTAGTCTAAGTCAGCAGGGATACAGTCCTAAGTAGCCGGGTTAAAGTATTAATAGTAGCTTACATATGAGGGGATCAAAGAGTTTGGACCCCCGCCATCCAATACCGGTGAGTATTGAAGGAGGTCCAACTAAATTTGACCCAGGTCCTTGTAGGATCTATACACTGAATAATGCAAGACTCTTACTAAACCGTTCCCTTAACCCCCGACCAGGTAGCCAACATACCTCCATATAGACCGTAGAGATATGAATGGTGAAAATCTTTTATTTTATATAGACAGTAAAATAATGTCAAGACACCACGGACAAACGATAAGGAAGAATCACCTTCAACATAAGAAACTAGTTATTAAAGTCATTAATACATAACCAAGTAAAAAGTGCGAAAAGATTAAAAATAAAAAGTATTACACTAGACACTTGTCTTCACCAAGTGATGTAAGAGACTTAGGCAAACATGGCCTTTGATTGTCAAGAACTCTTACGATCAATCTTGGATCCCGAGATGACTCACACACTCTATGATGGACAATGGATGATGGTGGTGGATGATGGTGTTGTGATGGTGGTGGGTGGTGGGTGAAGTGTGAGAGAGGTGGTGTGCCAAGGGATGGTTTGCAATTGAGCCAAGCACCCCTATTTATAGCCTGAACAGCAGCTCGGGCACGGCCCCGTGTTCATCCTCTTCTCTGTCTTTATTAATTGCAGTTTGTCTGTATTAGTTGACCACGCCCCCGTGTCCGCTGGGCACGCCCCCGTGTGCAGAAGCATATCTGTACTATCAAGATTTGCCTGGATTCTGCGAATCTTATAGTTGACCACGGCCCCGTGTCCGCTGAGCACGGCCCCTTGGTGGGCGATAGAAGCTTCTATAGCTTTGTCTTTTATGCTGGCACTTGGGCACGCCCCCGTGTTCACTGAGCACGGGGCGTGTTTAGCCTTCTGTTCTCTTGTTTTGCTTGGGAAGATGTTGTCGGGGAGGTCGGGCATGCCACGTTTGTTCCTTTTCTTGTATTTATGTTAGATTTAACTGCCTTTTTGCTTCTTTTGTTAATTTGAGCTCATTTAATCCTGAAAATACAAAAGGAAGACAAAAACACACTTTTTCCAACATTAGTACTAAAAAAAGGTTAGTTTTATGCCACAATTGATGTAATTTATATGTTGCATTTTGTGCACATCAAATACCCCCACACTTGAATCTTTGCTTATCCTCAAGCAAAACTCTTTATAATGTGGCTTTACACTCCCAAATGGAATGGGTAGAAGAGAAGGTTTTTGGGCTTGTCATAGAGTGTCGGGATTTCCAAGATTCTTTATTAAGTTTTATTTTTGTTTATTTACAATCCTATTCGTCATGATTTATTTAAAACATTACATAAGATAAATTATTTATTAGGGCATAACATGTCTTTTTTTTTTAAATTTCATTTATATACAAGTTCACATACCTCACGGGGGATCACTCAACACTCGGCCGAAGATGTACTTTTGTGAAACACTCGAGAGCGGCATGGAATGTACTTCTACCAAAAGCTTGCCAAGCAATCAATCCTCCTCCTTTTTAACTATATACCTTCGTAAATATCAAGAGGACTTTTGGGGTGAAGGGTTAGGCTTGGGTTAAAGGTAGGTGGTTGGGTTAGTGGTTAGTAGAAAAGGGCGAAAAGCGTAAAAAAACATCGGTTTTCGTAAGACTTTTTTATTTTTGCAATTTTTTTATTTTGATGAAGCCACTTATTCAAACAAAGTTATTTTTGGTGAACTTGTTTGTTTATTTCTTTTGCTTCATCATCAACACAGTTTTTTATTTTTATTTTTTATTTTTTTTTATTTTTGAAAAGTCATACGAAAAACCAAGCTTGTTACTAAAACAAAGGGTTAAAAATAAAAAGGGTTTTGGTGGGTGAAAGGGTGTTTGTTTTGGGTTGAGAAACGAAAAGGTTTAGGCTCAAAGGGGTCAACTAGGGGGATTTTGGGTAAGTGGCAAAAAAAGAAAAATAATGGTGTAGAAATGAAAAAGGGTTAGTCCTAATGCCTCCGTCATTTACTTACTCGGGTTTAAGTTGGTAAGGACCCGGAATGTATCGTCGTGGCAAGTTCTAGAGTCGTAAGAACCAAGCGGTTATTCACACAAGAAACGAAAAATGAGCATTTAGTATAAAGATGTGTATTTGTATGCTCAATAAAGGCTCAAAACTCACTTTTGTGGGAATGGGTTTTTATGTGATCAAGTATATATAATCAGATTTTAACTAAACTTGTCATGCCTTTTTATAATTTTCTTATGTTGGTTCTTTTTTTTTTATCACAACGATATCGGTTGTAAATTTGTAAAAATATAACCTTTATAGAATTTGAAATTCCGAAGTTAAACCTAGACAAGTAAAAAAAAATTTTTTTTTAAAAAAATTTGGGGTGATTAGCGGTTCCAATAGAGTTTTGTGTAAGGCTTGTAATTAGGACTTG
Organism: Helianthus tuberosus; assembly: GCA_030545235.1. Lineage (NCBI taxonomy): Eukaryota > Viridiplantae > Streptophyta > Magnoliopsida > Asterales > Asteraceae > Helianthus > Helianthus tuberosus. The sequence continues at coordinate 17,651 of JARYGA010035620.1, read as the reverse complement.
CAAGATTCAAGGTTTTAGCATCCCCCCCCCCCCCCCCCACACTTAAATTACACATTGTCCTCAATGTGTCCCAAAAATAAGTTTTTAGGTTGATTGAATGTGTAAAATGGTGTGAAAAAGCAAAATTTATGTTAATGGTTGTCTGGACACGGTCCCGTGGTGACCGGGCATGGCCCCGTGTTCAGATCGCCAGTAACAGAAATAAATAAAGAGAAACAGAAGCCTGGGCACGGGGGCGTGTTCAGCGAGCACGTCCCGTGTCCAGTTACCTGAACTGGGCATTCTTTGCAGACTGTGCAGCACGGGGCCGTGTTGGGCGGGCACGACCCGTGCTGAACTTGCTGTAATGAAGAAAATTTTGTCGGATGGCCCTGTTTTCGTGCATGGGGTGCTGGTTCAAGTTTCCCTTGTCATACTTCACCATCCTGAGTGTGTTTTATTCCTGAAAATTAAAAGCTAAACTAGAAAACATAAAGATTAATCTAAACTAAACTAAGGATAGTTCCGCGGAATGCCTCCGTGGTGCGCCACGTTTATAAGGGTCCTTGGCTAGACCCAAAGCCTGGTCATATGTTACCCAAGTGGGATGTTTTGCATCCCATGCTACACCGTCGGAGAGCATCATCCAAGCTTGAGTCTATGACCTTCATGTAGTTGACCGGATCCTCGTCTTCTACTCTTTTTCCAACTCCAAACTTTGCTTCCTCGTCCCCAAACTTCAATGTTAGTCTTCCGTCGTTCATGTCTACCACTGCTTGGGCTGTGGTTAGAAATGGCCTCCCTAGGATAAGAGGGACTTCGGCGTCTTCTTCCATGTCTAGTATGACAAAGTCGGCTGGGAAGACGAAATTGTCAACTTTGACCAATAGATTTTCGACGACACCTTGTGGATATTTAACGGATCTGTCGGCAAGTTATATGCTCATCTTTGTAGGGCTCGTTTTTCCTAGGCCGAGTCGTTTGAACATTGAGGCGGGCATGAGGTTGATGCTAGCCCTAAGATCGGCTAGTGCATTGCAAATGGGGGATTCCCCAATTGAGCAAGGAATCGTGAAGCTTCCAGGATCAAGCTTCTTTTGCGGGAGTTTGTTGAGTAGCAAGGCGGAGCATTCTTCGCCTAAGTTAACTAATTGCAATGATTCAATTTTCCTTTTATGGGTGAGGAAGTCCCTCATAAATTTTGAATATTTAGGCATTTGGGTTAGGACTTTGATAAATGGAATATTAACATGCAATTGTTTTAGTAAATTTTCGAATTTTGCGAATTGCTCATCGGTCTTTTAACGAATTAACCGACCGGGATATGGGATCGGAGGAGTCTTAGTAGGCTCTTGAACTGGTGGAGAAGCCTTCTCTTGTTGGAGCGCAGGTGGAGTTGTGGGTTGGCTTCTTTCAGTTGGTGGAAGTGGAGCCTCCTCGGGACCCACGGTACGGTTTCTCAATGTTATGAGATGTACTTGTGCCTTTGGGTTGGTCTCGGTATTACTTGGTAACGCGCCTTGTGGTCTCTCGGAGAAATTTTGAGCTATTTGATTTAATTGTTTTTCAATGTTTTGAATGCTAGCTTGTTGATTTCTAAAATTCGATTCCAATTGTTGAAATCGATCCGAGTTTTTCTTTTCGGTGTCGGATATGAGGCGAGATACAGTATCTTCAAGCCTTTCTCGTCCACCTTGTTGTTGAGAGAAATTTTGTGGTTGTTGAAAGTTAGTTCATTGGTTTTGTTGGTTACTACTATTGCCGGGATCTCTCCAACCAAGGTTAGGGTGGTTACGCTATCCTTGGAAGAAAAAGCAGAACAGAGAAGGCAGAGGGCAAAGGAACGAAGACATAAGAGGAAAGACTGAAGACTATGCTGGAAGGAACGATCGCTACATCCAAGGGGGAGTCTGTTAGTTCATATATCTATAGCTTCCGTCAGCATTGAGTCTTATTTTGTACTTTGTATATCTTTTGTGTATATGCATGTAATTGTATGTATGTTTGTATGTCGACAAACCAGGGATTGTCGCTTATCTGTTAAAGTGGATCCGACGGTTGACTGATGTCATCCGATCGGATCTCCATCCGATCGGGTGACACTTCTCCTCCCTGAGTGTGAGATTCTACCGGAGCTACTGTACATTCACACTCATTCTAATAGAAAATCAGACGAGATTAAACATTGAATCTGTGCTTGTTGATCTTACGACACTATTGATGGATTCCGCACATCAATCCTGATAGTACTATCGTTGCTAAGGCAGGTAGACAGCAATCAATGTGTAAACATAACATACCGGCATTCATCGAGTCACGTATAACATGCAATAGCGGTTTGCGCTAAAAGTGTTTGCGTCGTGTGTTCGATGTGATTTAGAATAAGTAACGTATGTAACACCCAAAAGTGTGTAAAGCAAAAAGGGATCGAGTATACTCACAGTGTTGGTAGCTAATGGATTGAAAGGAGCGCTAGAGTGAGCCTGAACAGTTAACGATAGCATGAGCGAGGAGTGGTGCGTAAAACGGTGCAAGTGAGCTAAGTGACGAATGGTCATCCGATCGGATAACAATCCGAATGGATGGTCATTCGATCAAATGATAATCCATTCGGATGGCCATTCGGTCGGATTGACATTCGCTTGGGATGGATGTGTTTGTGTATGATGGCTTTGAAGTTTTTGTTGTAGCATTTTGTAACCAGAGAAGTATCTCTACCTTTCAGGTCGTTCGATCGAACGGCAGTTCGATCGGGTGGTGATCCGATTGGCGAGACATTTCAGTTTGATCATTGGAAAACGTTGAAAAATGTCTAGTGTCAAGACCAAGTGCAATCCGATTCGATTGCGGTTCGATCAGATGGCAATCTGATTGGACGGCAATCTGATCGAACGACAATCCGTCCCGCGATCTGATCTTTTTGCAACTTGAAGATGTGTTAAGTTTTTAAAAGTTTGCGGTTTGATTGAGACGGTGTGACCTCGTATTAAACAACGGGAACTCCACCAAGATCTAAGTTATCCGATCGAACAGGAATCACCCTAGCCCGATCAGTTAACTGTTTCCGAGGGTTGTTCATGCATAACCCGAAATCATTGTCTCTTAGATAGAAATCAGATCTTGAACCGACACATCACTAAGAATGAGTAGAAGATCAGACCGAGCTCCGATTCTATCGGTTTTGAGTGCATTGAGTGTAAAAGAGTTGAAAGTAAGTTAGAAAACCATCTTTCAATCCTTTTTAACTTGAAAGTGTTTAGATCTTGAGCGAAAACATTGTTCTGAGGGGAATGAGGCCAAAACTTGAAGTTCATAAGAACTCCATGATGACATCATCCTAGAACACCTCAAATCCTCTGATTTCACGGTTAAAAGTCCAGATTCAAGGGTGAAAATGATGAAGAAGTGCGTGTAGATCATAGAAGTACAAGATTTGAGTTGAAAACTTACAAGAATCGCGAGAAATCGGGTGAAAAAGGGTCTTGAGCGTGCTGGTCGAGTGAGAGAGAGCTGTCACATCAAATAATGTGACAGGAGGGGTATTTATAGGTTGCCAAAAAGGGAAAGGAGGGCACAAGCGTCGGATCGGATGTCTATCCGATCGGATGGCCATCCGATCGGACGACCATTCGATCGAGTGGCCATTCGATCGAGTGGTCATTCGATCGAGCGGCTTGGCGAGTTGAGTTTCGGCGTTTCGTTTCGCGTGTTGGGCGTTGCGATGCGAGTTTCGATTAAGCGATGCGATAGATTAATAATAAACACACAAATACTATATCTAACATATAATCATCCTAAGTAAATTGCGTTTAGCGTTTGCGATTAAGGTGCGGTTGCGATAGAGTTGCGATTGCGTTTCGATTAATCACCACAACAAACAAAATAAACATGCACAAGTAACACATAAGTAGCACACACACGTAAAACAATATCCAGAACGTATAATTCGAGTTGCGAATGCGATTGCGATACGACAAGCGATAAGACATGCGATAAACACCGATTAAACCTCGATCATTAATAGATACCCCACATAATACAACTAAGGCAAATAAAATAAAAGATTCGATTACAAGTCAAAATAGTCAAATCAGTAGTTAAGCAAGGAGTGACAGATCGCAATTAACAATCTTTTCTTCCTTTGACTTTGACCTTGACTTTGACTTCCGTAACACGGGGTGTTACAGCCTCCCCCTCTTAGGTAATTTCATCCCGAAATTAGGCCTTGGACGTAACGAACAACTGCGGGTACTTTGGCTTCATGTCACTTTCGAGTTCCCAGGTGAACTCTGCGCCGCGTTTGCCTTCCCAGCGAACCTTCACAATGGGAATGCGTGAGCGCCTAAGCTTCTTGGTTTCTTGGTCCATGATCTCGAGAGGCTTCTCCACCAAGTGTAATGTTTCGTTCACTTGTAGATCCTCAAGTGGAACTTGTAAATCATGCTTGGCTAGGCACTTCCTGAGGTTCGATACATGGAAAGTCGGGTGGACGTTGCTAAGTTCCTCCGGTAGTTCGAGTCTGTAGGCCACTTTTCCGATCCTTTCCAGAATCTTAAAGGGTCCAACATATCGTGGCGCGAGCTTTCCTTTCTTACCGAATCTGACCACACCCTTCCAAGGTGAAACCTTTAGGAGTACGTGATCGCCAACGTTAAATTCAAGGGGCTTGCGTCGTCTATCGGCGTAACTTTTCTGATGACTCCGAGCTTTCAGCAGGTTGTCTCGAATTTGGAGGATTTTTTCAGTCGTTTCTTGCAACAGCTCAGGACCGGTTAATTGCGCATCTCCGATCTCGTGCCACAGAATAGGCGATCGACATTTTCTTCCGTATAATGCCTCAAACGGTGCCATTTGTATGCTAGAATGATAACTGTTATTGTACGAGAATTTGACTAAAGGTAAGTGCGCGTCCCAATTACCACCGAAATCTATGACACACGAGCGAATGTTGTCTTCAAGGGTGCGAATTGTTCTCTCAGTCTGACTGTCGGTTTGGGGATGGAATGCGGTACTTAGATTAAGCGTAGTACCGAGAGCAGATTGAAACGTTTCCCAAAGACGCGAGGTAAACCGACCATTGCGGTCAGAGATGATGTCACGAGGCGTCCCATGTCAACAAATGATCTCATCGGTGTAGATTCGGGCTAATTTTTCTACCTTAAAGTCTTCTCGTATCCGTAGAAAATGAGCAGATTTAGTCAAACGGTCAACGAAAACCCAGATGCTGTCGTGACCTGATGGCGTGCACGGAAGTTTAGTTATGAAGTCCATAGCTATACTCTCCCATTTCCACATAGGGATCTCGGGTTGAACGAGCAAGCCAGAGGGTCTTTGGTGTTCGGCCTTGACTTTCGAACAAGTCAGGCACTTGGAAACATAGATAGCGATATCTTTCTTCATGCCCGGCCACCAGTACCTGTAGCGAAGGTTATGGTACATCTTATCGGCACCGGGATGAATAGAATATTGAGACTTGTGAGCTTCGTCCAGCAGAATTTATCGCAAGTTGGTACGCTTGGGAATCCAAATTCGGTCCAGAAAATGGAATATACCATTCGACTTATTCTCTAGCTGGGCACCATCATTAAGAATCCTTTCCTTCTTCAAGGTGCGTTCAGTAAAACAAGCATGTTGGGCATCGCGAATAAGAGTTTCGAGATGGTGCTGGGCGTGAACCTTACGAACGCTATGTAAATAGCTTCGTCTGCTGAGGGCGTCGGCAACGACATTCGCTTTTCCAGGATGATAGCGGATCTCACAGTCGTAATCGTTGAGAAGTTCTACCCATCGGCGTTGGCGCATAATTAGTTCTTTTTGGCTGAGGATGTGTTGCAGGCTCTTATGATCTGTGAAGATCGTACACTTAGTACCATATAGGTAGTGTCGCCAAATTTTCAATGCAAAAACAACTGCGCCTAGCTCGAGGTCATGGGTTGTATAGTTCTTCTCATGAATCTTGAGCTGGTGAGATACGTAAGCGATAACCTTGTCTTGTTGCATGAGAACACACCCGAGACCAAGGTTCGAGGCATCGCAATAGACTATGAAGTCATCGTTTCCGTCGGGTAAGGTGAGTACGGGAGCATTGCAGAGCATATGCTTGAGAGTTTGAAAGGCAGTCTTTTGTTCGGTTCCCCAAACAAAAGGCTTTTCTTTGTGGGTGAGAGAAGTAAGAGGCACGACGATTTTAGAGAATCCTTCGATAAATCAACGATAATAGCCCGCTAGTCCGATAAATGAACGGACTTCAGATGGGTTCTTGGGTGTAACCCAACTCTTAACGGCTTTGATCTTCACGGGATCGACGTGAATACCTTGACTATTGACAATATAACCAAGGAATTGAACCTCCTCTAGCCAGAACTCGCACTTGGAGAACTTGGCATAGAGTCGATTCATTGGAGCAGTTCGAGAACCAAACATAGATGTTGCGCATGTTCGGCTTTCGACTTGGAATAGATCAGGATATCATCATTGAACACGATGACGAAGTGGTCGAGAAAGGGTTTACACATGCGATTCATCAGATCCATGAAAACCGTGGGTGCGTTGGTTAAACCAAAGGGCATAACAACGAACTCATAGTGGTCGTAACGTGTGCGAAAAGCGGTTTTGGGTATATCATCTTCTTGAATGCGTAACTGGTGATAGCCTGAGTGTAGATCGACATTCGAGAAACACGTAGCACCTTGTAATTGGCCAAACAAATCATCTATTCGAGGCAAGGGATAACGATTCTTGATCGTCAGCTTATTCAACTCCCTGTAGTCGATGCATATCCGAAACGACCCATCCTACTTTTTGACAAAGAGGACTGCTGCGCCCCAAGGAGAGGTGCTAGGGCGAATGAAGCCTTTGTCAAGCAATTCCTGGAGCTGACTCGAGAGTTCTCGCATTTCAGATGGAGTGAGTCAATAGAGAGCTTTGGCAACAGGGTTTGCTCCGGGAATGAGGTCAATATGAAAGTCGATATCACGGCTCGGAGGTAAGCCAGGTAGATTGTCAGGAAATACACGAGGAAAATCACGAACAACTGGAATATCCTTCACGCCTGTAGTTCTTTTCTTTTCCTTCTCCGCTACTACAATGTGTGCCAAGAAAGCTTGGTATTCCTTGCGGAGATAATTGCTAGCCTGGACACACGACATGAGTTTGAGATCCTTCGAGAGTGTTTCACCATAAACACACAATTGATCACTGTTAGCGAGCGAGAAACGAATCATCTTATCGAAGAAAACAACTTCAGAACGATTTTCGCGAAGAAAATCTATGCCTACTATGATGTCAAAACTACCGAGCTGCATCGGAATAAGATCGATAGGGAAGACGTGATTGTTGAGTTCAAGCGTACAATCACGTAGAACTGAGTTAACAGCAACGGTTCTTCTAGTTGCGATTTCAACATCGAACGCCGAGGGGAGATGAGCACGCTTACGATTAAGGAGCTTTTCAAATTCAAGCGATACAAAACAATTATCGGCTCCAGTATCAAATAAACACGAAGCATAAATACCATTCACAAGGAACGTACCATTAACCACGTTGTTGTCAGCCTGAGCCTGGCACACATTGAAGTTGAAGGTTCGAGCCCGGGCTGCTTGTTGCTGTTGTTGCTGAGGTTGCTGCTGGGGCTGCTGCTGTTGTGGCTCTTGCTTCACCACTCGATTGGGGCACATGTTTGCGAAGTGGTTGGGATCACCACACGCAAAGCAAGCTATAGCGTGGATCGCGGGTGCAGGAGCCGCTTGTTGGCCCTGAGGAATAGGAAGTAGAGCTTGTTGAGCAGGAGCTTGTCCTTGAGCTGGAGCTGGAGTTTGACGTGGACCGGTGCGGCAGTTAGCGGTGAAATGGCCGTACATGTTGCAGTGCACACAGTATCTGCAAGCGATTCCCACTGGGTGGTGATAAGTACAAGTAGGGCAAGCCGGGTGAGGACCAGTGTATGCCCGCTTAGCCTGTGGTACATGAGTAACTGGTGCCGCAACTTAGCGGTGCTGAGGCAGCGGTTTAGCAGATGATGCGTGCGTAGCGTTAGATATTTTTAGTTATATTTTTAGCCCTTTTTAACACTTTGGTCAAGTTTTAAATTTATAAAACACGATATTTTACTAACACTAAACACACATATGGGCAAGTGCACCCATCGTGAGCGTAGTATAGTGTTGGTAAGATACCGAGGTCGTCCAAGGACACAAGAGCTTTTAGTACCGGTTTATACTCAACGTCTAATCAAATCAAAATTTTCGAAAAAAGGTTTTAAATATGAAAATAAAAACTAAAAATGCTGAAAATAAAAATAAAATGAAAACAGATAGACAAGATGAATCACTTGGATCCGACTCGCCTTTAGTGTAACCTTTGATTATTTCCACACTTTTGCACTTTTTAAGAGATTATCTTAGTTATAGTAGTAGGCCCCTCTTTTGAAGGTGACGTTACCCTCAACCCAGTAGTTTAAGTCAACAAGGATACAATCCTAAAGGGTTGGATTATTGAAAGATAATTAATTAAGTTATTAATGCGTAATGTGGTAGGCCCCTCTTTTGAAGGTGACGTTACCCTCGGCTAAGTGGTTTGAGTCAGCAGGGATACAATCCCAAGTGGCCGGGTTAATGTATTAATAGTAGTTTACATATGAGGGGATCAAGCCATTCGCACCCCCGCCATCCCATACCAGTGGGTATTGAAGGAGGTCCTAGTAAGCTTGACCCAGGTCCTTACAGAATCTATACACTGAACAAGGCAAGAACCTTACCAAACCATTCCCTTAACCCCCGACCAGGTAGCCAACATATCTCTATATAGACCGTAGAGATATGAATGGTGTAAATCTTTTATTTTATATAGACAGTAAAATAACGCCAAGACACCACGGACAAATGATAAGGAAGTTTCACCTTCAACATAAGAAACTAGTTATTAAAGTCATTAATACAAAACCAAGTAAAAAGTGCGAAAAGATTAAAAATTAAAAGTATTACACTAAATGCTTGTCTTCACCAAGTGATGTAAGAGACTTAGGCAAACATGGCCTTTGATTGTCAAGAACTCTTACTATCAATCTTGGATCCCGAGACTACTACACACACTCTATGATGGATGATGGTGGTGGATGTGGGTTGTGATGGTGGTGGAGTGTGGGTGAAGTGTGAGAGAGGTGGTTTGCCAAGGGATGCCTTTGAAGTGAACCAAGCACCTCTATTTATAGCGTGCACAGAAGCCCGGACACGGCCCCGTGTCCATTGGGCACGGCCCCGTGTCCATCCACTTTCTCTTTCTTCATTAATTGCATTTTATCTTCATTAGTTGACCACGCCCCCATGTCCGCTGGGCACGGCCCCGTGTGCAGAATCGTACTTGTACTATCAAGATTTGCTTAGATTCTGCGAATCTTAGCGTTGACCACGGCCGTGTGGAGCTGGGCACGCCCCCGTGTTGGGAAATAGAAGCTTCTATAACTTTGTCTTTTCTGCAGACACTTGGGCACGGCCCCGTGTCCGCTGGGCACGAGGCGTGTTCAGCCTTCTGATCTCTTGTTTTTGCTTGGGAAGATGCTGTCGAGGGGTCGGGCAGGCCACGTTTATTCCTTTTCTTGTATTTATGTTAGATTTGGCTTCAATTTTGCTTCTTTTGTTCATTTAAGCTCATATAACCCTGAAAATACAAAAGGAAGACAAAAGCACACTTTTTCCAACGTTAGTACTAAAAAAGGGTTAGTTTTATGCCTCATTTTGATGTAATTTATATGTTGCATTTTACACACATCAAATACCCCCACACTTGAATCTTTGCTTGTCCTCAAGCAAAACTCTTTTTAATGTGGCTTACACACCCAAATGGAATGGGTAGAAGAGAAGTTTTGGGCTTGTCTTGAGTTTCGGGATTCCAAGATCTTTATTAGGTTTTATTTTTATGTTATTTACAATCCTATTCGTTATGATTTATTTAGAACGTTTCATAAGAGAAATTACTTATTTGGGCATAACATGCCTCTTTAAAATTCCATTTATATACAAGTTCACATACATCACGGGAGATCACTCAACACTCGGCTGAAGATGTATTTTTGTGAAACACTCGAGACTGGCATGGAACTTACTTCTACCATATGCTTGCCAAGCAATCAATCCTCCTCCTTTTTAACTATAAACCTTTCTAAATATCAAGAAGACTTGGGGAAGGGTTAGGCTTGGGTTAAAGGTAGGTGGTTTTGGGTTAGTGGTTAGTAGAAAAGGGCGAAAGGCGTAAAAAGCGTTGGTATTCGTAAAACTTTTTATTTTTGTGACTTTTTATTCAAATGAAGCATTTTTAAACAAAGTTTCTTTTTATGAACTTGTTTGCTTTTTGCTAGACTTCAACTTTTTTTTTTTTTTTTATAAGGAATGTCACATGAAGACCGAGCTTTTTACTAAAATAAAGGGTTTAAAATGAAAAAAAAAGGGTTTTGGTGGGTAAAGGGTGTTTGTTTTGTGGGTTTATAAATGAAAAGGTTTAGGCTCAAAGGGGTTAACTAGGGGGATTTTGGGAAAAAAAGAAAAATAATGGTGTTGAAAGAAAAAGGGTTAGTCCTAATGTCTCTATCATTTACTTACTTGGGTTTAAGTTGGTAAGGACCGGGAATGTATTGTCATAGCAAGTTCTAGAGTCGTAAGAAACCAAGCGGCTATTCACACAAGAAACGAAAAATGAGCATTTAGTTTAAAGATGTGTATTCATATGCTCAATTAAAGGCTCAAAACTCACTTTTTGTGGGAATGGGTTTTTAATGTGATCAAATATATATAATCAAATTTTAACTAGATTTGTTATGCCGTTTCATAATTTTCTTATGTTGGCTCTTTTTATCACGACGCTATCGGTTGTAAATTTGTAAAAATATAACCTTTTTAGAACTTGTTATTCCCAATTTAAACCAAGACAAGTAAAAAAAATGAAAAGTTTTTTGAAAAAAATTGGGGTGATTAGCGGTTCCAATAGAGTTTTGTGTAAGGCTTGTAATTAGGACTTGCAAAATTCAAGGTTTTAGCATCCCCCCCCCCCCACACACACTTAAATTACACATTGTCCTCAATGTGTCCCAAAAGTAAGTTTTTAGGTTGATTGAATGTGTAAAAAAGGGTTTTAAAAACAAAAATTCATGTTGCTGGGCATCTGGACACGGGCCGTGGTGATCGGGCACGGCCCTGTGTTCAGATTGCCAGTAACAGAAAGTAACAGAAGGCTGGGCACGGGGGCGTGTTCAGCGGGCACGGCCCCGTGCTGAGCTTCTGCAGAAATTGAAAAATCTAGAAAAATCCTAAAAAAACAGAAAAAATAAGAAAATATTAGGCCGTTGATTTCTAACTTTCTTAAAATCCTTGTGTCCCCGGCAACGGCGCCAAAAACTTGATGCGTGTGTAGCGTTATATATTTTTAGTTATATTTTTAGCCCTTTTCAACACTTTAGTCAATTTTTAAATTTATAAAACACGATATTTTACTAACACTAAACACACATATGGGCAAGTGCACCCATCGTGAGCGTAGTATAGTGTTAGTAAGATACCGAGGTCGTCCATGGACACAAGAGCTTTTAGTACCGGTTTATCCTCAACGTCTAATCAAATCAAAATTTTAGAAAAAAAGGTTTTAAATATGAAAATAAAAACTAAAAATGCTGAAAATAAAAATAAAATAAAAACAGATATACAAGATGAATCACTTGGATCCGACTCGCCTTTAGTGTAACCTTTGATTATTTCTGCACTTTTGCACTTTTCAAGAGATTATCTTAGTTATAGTAGTAGGCCCCTCTTTTGAAGGTGACGTTACTCTCAACCCAGTAGTTTGAGTCAGCAAGGATACAATCCTAAAGGGTTGGATTATTGAAAGATAATTAATTAAGTTATTAATGTGTAATGTGGTAGGCCCCTCTTTTGAAGGTGACGTTACCCTCGGCTAAGTGGTTTGAGTCAGCAGGGATACAATCCCAAGTGGCCGGGTTAATGTATTAATAGTAGTTTACATATGAGGGGATCAAGCCATTCGCACCCCCGCCATCTAATACCAGTGGGTATTTAAGGAGGTCCTAGTAAGCTTGACCCAGGTCCTTGCAGGATCTATACACTGAACAAGGCAAGAACCTTACCAAACCATTCCCTTAACCCCCGACCAGGTAGCCAACATATCTCTATATAGACCGTAGAGATATGAATGGTGTAAATCTTTTATTTTATATAGACAGTAAAATAACGCCAAGACACCACGGACAAATGATAAGGAAGTTTCACCTTCAACATAAGAAACTAGTTATTAAAGTCATTAATAAAAAACCAAGTAAAAAGTGCGAAAAGATTAAAAATAAAAAGTATTACACTAAATGCTTGTCTTCACCAAGTGATGTAAGAGACTTAGGCAAACATGGCCTTTGATTGTCAAGAACTCTTACTATCAATCTTGGATCCCGAGACTACTACACACACTCTATGATGGATGATGGATGATGGTGGTGGATGTGGGTTGTGATGGTGGTGGAGTGTGGGTGAAGTGTGAGAGAGGTGGTTTGCCAAGGGATGTCTTTGAAGGGAACCAAGCACCTCTATTTATAGCCTGCACAGAAGCCCAGACACGGCCCCGTGTCCATTGGGCACGGCACCGTGTCTATCCACTTTCTCTTTCTTCATTAATTGCATTTTGTCTGCATTAGTTGACCACGCCCCCGTGTCCGCTGGGCACGGCCCCGTGTGCAGAAGCGTATCTGTACTATCAAGATTTGCTTGGATTCTGCGAATCTTAGCGTTGACCATGGCCGTGTGGAGCTGGGCACGCCCCCGTGTTGGGAAATAGAAGCTTCTACAACTTTGTCTTTTCTGCAGACACTTGGGCACGGCCCTGTGTCCGCTAGGCACGGGGCGTGTTCAGCCTTCTGATCTCTTGTTTTTGCTTGGAAAGATGCTTTCGAGGGGTCGGGCATGCCATGTTTATTCCTTTTCTTTTATTTATGTTAGATTTGGCTGCATTTTTGCTTCTTTTGTTCATTTAAGCTCATATAACCCTGAAAATACAAAAGGAAGACAAAAGCACACTTTTTCCAACATTAGTACTAAAAAAGGGTTAGTTTTATGCCTCATTTGATGTAATTTATATGTTGCATTTTACACACATCAGCAGAGATAGCTTGAAGCGGAGTGGCGGCTGTGACAGCGCAGTTCTTGTTGCTGGAGTTGCTGTTCTTCCTCTTGCGATGCGAGGACTTTGAAGATTGCGGAGCGGCGGCGGTCTCAGCTGGTGGAGTGGCGATGGCTTGGTGCAGATTCTTGGAGGCTTTTTCCCAGTAACCAGCCTTAACTCGCTTGTCGTTTATCTCTGCAGTGAGTAAGAAGGTCTCCTCGATAGTTGTCGTCCTTGCAGCTTGAACGAAATCAGCCACGCAATCCGGAAGAGCACAGATATACTTCTTGATGGTGATTTCGAGAGTAGTAACTTGACCCGGACAGATTATGCTTAGCTGCTTGAAGCGAGCAGTCAAACCAGCGTTGTCACCATCCTTCTGTTTGATGTGCCAGAACTCGTCCTCCAACTTTTGGAGCTCGTGGGGAGGGCAGAATTCTTGTATCATGATGCCCTTCAATTCCTCCCACGTCAGCCCGTAAGCTGCATCATTTCCGCGCTTGTTTCTTTCGGCCATCCACCAATCTAAAGCTCGGGAATGGGAGACGCCGGTGGCGTTAACGGTGCAGAGATTATCAGGATAGCCACTCTGGCGCAGGGTGACTTCGATCGAACCAAACCACTGGAACATGGCCGTAGGCCCATCTTCGCTGGTAAATTCTTTCGAGCCGCAAGCTTTAAACTGCTTGAAGCTAAAAGTAGCTTTCGACGAATCCGTCCTGGACTCTTCAGAAGACTTGCTGGCATTCTCATGAAGCTCACTGACGATTTGTAGGATAACTTTCGCTATCTGCTTAGCGACCATAGAAGCGATGCGTTTGTTCGCCTGATTTCGGCGTGCGGCTTGGGTAGCGCGAGATCCAAACGACGACATTGTCTGCAACAGACAGTGCCATAGGACTCAGACACTATATAATCGAATCTCACCTCACACGTACTACTTACTAAAGCTCAGGAACACAATCAATCACATAACCACGTAACACACACAGGCACATAGTCACAAGGACACATAGGCACAGATGTACATAAGGCACATAGAGCACAGAAGCACATAGTCCAAAGAATCCACACTATATTTTGCACGTATTCGCCTACACATATTGCACGCATTCACCTATCATCCAAGGTCTGTGAGTTCGAAAATAGCTATTGCGGTTAGCGAGTACACATCGAGTAGCATAGCGAGTAGTATAGCAAGCAATATAGCATGCGATCATCCACAAGTAGTAGTGATTTGTTAGCGTTGTGTAGTGTGTTGTGTGTGTTGAGCGGAGCAAGAAGCGTGGAATCGAAACCATCAGTATAGTGCACAGTACTGTTTATCTCAAAACGTTAACATATAAAACCACATAGAATCACATAAAATCAATGAATCAGCAGTTGCGTATCCAGAATCGAAACACATAAAAGCTAATAGAATGTCTCGGGTGTGCTAGACTTCGACTACCCAAAGTGATTCGACTATTCTCAAGGGCTTCAAGTTCACACTTTGGCTTTCTGGACTGTGCTCTCACCTCTATTATGGGCGATCGGCACGCATTCTTTTTGGCCATTCCGTGACCCAAGTCATTGGAATCCATCGAGACTTTGGTGAGAGTTTGTAAAACCAAAATATAGAGCGGAACAAGTCATTAAGATGCGGGTTTCACCCCTAACTTAACAACTCTATTCCTGTTGTTGTGATGATATCACATGATAGAGATGAGAAATTCGCGTCAAAGTATGGATTTCACTCCCAATTCAATGCAAATTCTCGTGTTTGTAGGTAAAAATGCGGGTCGAACAAACGATCTGATCGGGAGTTTACGGTTTTCACACCTAATCTCGATCTAATCCCTTGTTCATTTTCGAAAATGGTGCAGTGCGACTGCCTTAGGAAAGGCAGTGTGATAGAGCATAGCGAGTGCGAGCAAGAATAGCAAATAAGCTCGTACAAAACCCCTACAGGGTATGCACAAGTCGGTCTGTTGGTACTTAGACTATAGACTAGGTCGTTTCTAAGACATCGACCCAGACTAGGTCGAGTCTTTCCTAATTCCCTATAGTTATGGCTCTGATACCAATCTGTCACCCCCCAACCGATGGCAGAATCATCGGGGCGCGGCACTGAGCGAAACAGATTGTCCAGGAGAATCCATAACAACTATTAGTTATAATATATTAAAGGTTCATGTCCCATACCACAAACATATAAAATAAAAACAGTTATTACAGACAATGTTCTCAAAGACAAATATCCATTCCGACAACTCAGATTTTATTTAGTTCGTTTCTAGACTCCATCCTAGCTCAATTCCAAACAATAGCACGCAAGCATCCTAAGCACCTGTCACATACATTAAAATAAGGTCAATACACATAGTGTAAAGGTGAGCATACAAGTTTAATAGTATAATAGAGTTCGAAATCGTTTACGCATAACTAGCATGTACAACATATAATGTGAAGCATGTAAGTTATTGACAAAGATACTATCAATACCAATGACTGCGATTTGACTGCGAGTAGCGAGTTCACAACACATGTTCACCACTGCGAACACGTGAAGTAAAATCCTTAACAACCCCTGAGTGAACAGGTGCTAACTCCAAACTATAGTACTATCGTTGCTAAGGCAGGTAGACATCAATCAATGTGTAAACATAACACACAGGCATTCATCGAGTCACGTATAACATGCAATAGCGGTTTGCGCTAAAAGTGTTTGCGTCGTGTGTTCGATGTGATTTAGAATAAGTAACGTATGTAACACCCAAAAGTGCGTAAAGCAAAAAAGGGATCGAGTATACTCACAGCGTTGGTAGCTAATGGATTGAAGGGAGCGCTAGAGTGAGCCTGAACAGTTAACGATAGCATGAGCGAGGAATGATGCGTAAAACGGTGCAAGTGAGCTAAGTAACGAATGCTCATCCGATCGGATGACAATCCGAACGGATGGTCATTCGATCAAATGACAATCCGTTCGGATGGCCATTCAGTCGAATTGACATTCGCTTGGGATGGATGTGTTTGTGTATGATAGCTTTGAAGTTTTTGTTGTAGCATTTTGTAACCAGAGAAGTATCTCTACCTTTCAGGTCGTTCGATCGAACGGCAGTTCGATCATGTGGTGATCCGACCGGCGAGACATTTCAGTTTGATCATTGGAAAACGTTGAAAAATGTCTAGTGTCAAGACCAAGTTCAATCCGATCAGATTGCGGTTCGATCGGACGGCAATCCGATCGGACGGCAATCCGATCGGACGGCAATCTGATCGGATGGCAATCCGATCGGACGGCAATCCGATCGGACGGCAATCCGATCGGACGGCAATCCGTCCCACGATCTGAACTTTTTGCAACTTGAAGATTTGTTAAGTTTTTGAAAGTTTACGGTTTGATTGAGACGGTGTGACCTCGTATTAAACAAAGGGAACTCCACCAAGACCTAAGTTATCCGATCGAATAGGAGTCACCCTAGCCCGATCAGTTAACTGTTCCTGACGGTTGTTCATGCATAACCCAAAATCATTGTCTCTTAGATAGAAATCAGATCTTGAACCGACACATCACTAAGAATGAGTAGAAGATCAGACCGAGCTCCGATTCTATCAGTTTTGAGTGCATTGAGTGTAAAAGAGTTGAAAGAAAGTTAGAAACCATCTTTCAATCCTTTTTAACTTGAAAGTGTTTAGATCTTGAGCGAAAACATTGTTAAAGCTTATGGAAATCCCTCGAATCTAAGTTGTTCTTAGGGGAATGAGGCCAAAACTTGAAGTTCATAAGAACTCCATGATGACATCATCCTAGAACACCTCAAATCCTCTGATTTCACGGTTAAAAGTCCAGATTCAAGGGTGAAAATGATGAAGAAGTGCGTGTAGATCATAGAAGTACAAGATTTGAGCGTTTGACACCTCGGCAGAGCTTCGCTACCGGAATCACCAAAGTTACAAATGAATTTACTCAACTCACCTATTTATAGGCATGGCCAGTCCCCATGAACTTGCCACTCCTCATGAACTTTCGTTTGGACTAGCCAGTCCTCACGAAATGTCACTCCTCATGAACTGCCATTTCGTGCTTTCTTGACTTTCATGCTTTCTGGACTATCTATTCTATTACATGACTCGATACAAGATGAAGTTAACAGACATATGCACCAACAAACTCCCCCTTGGATGTTGACGAGTCTTCGGTACATCGAGTCTTCAGTCTTGATCAGTCTTCTCGCTCTTTCCAAAGTATCATTCTCTGTAACATCTTTCAAACTTCTCTCTTCTCTCTCTTGTCCATCAGCATCGGCAACTGGCATGGACTGCAGGATTTGAACCTGACTATAACGTCTTCAGACTCCCCTTTGCTAACAGACTCCCCCTTAAGTTGTTCCGGGATCGTAATCTGATATAGCTCTTGCTCTAAGATCGTGTCCTGGCTTATCCTCTGCTCAGGCTTAGAATCAGGGATCTGCACAAATCTCTACCCAAAAATAAATTTCACAATTTTTAAGATTTAACAAATTTAGAAACCTCTTGAAAAT
>JARYGA010035619.1:0-46991 GCA_030545235.1 Helianthus tuberosus | reverse complement strand
AGAGAAATGATGGATAGTTTAATGAAGTCTTGCTGAATCAAAGTGTTAAAGAGTTACTTTTTGTTTGTATTGGGTTACATTTAGAATGGTTTGTAATATGCCTTTGTTCTAATAATTTCAATATAGGCTGAGTATGAGTATTCATATGTATGGGGCCCGTTTGTTTAGCTGTACTTGAGATTTGGGCTTCTTGGGGACAAATGACATAGCTAAGGTATGTTTGTTATTTTTTATTGTTATTAATTTTAGAATCCGAAATATGACTTTCCTAAAGTAACCAGATGTAGTTTGATTTCAAACTTATTCTGATTTTCTTTAAAATTCAAAGAAAGAAAGTCCTAACATTCTATTACATTGATATTTACCCGAAAGGATTGATAAACTAATAGAATTGAGTATGATTCCCGCCCCGTACATAGCTCTAAACTCACCAACCTAAGTGATATGTTTTCCGCCGCATCGCGCGGGTAAAGGGCTAGTATATATATATATATATATATATATATATCTAGGGAGAAGATCATGCGAGAACCACCTCTTATTGCGAGAACCGCGAGAACCAATGTGAACACAACCAAAAATGCCTAAAAATAGCTAAAAATCACACAATTTTTTTTTAATATTTTTTATATAAAAATCGCTACTTTTCGAAGCCAAAAAAAAATTAAAAATTTTTTTTTTGCCACTAAAAGTAGCGATTTGAGCATAAAAATATTAAAAAAAAAATTGATTTTTTTTTTTATTTTTTTAGATTTTTTGAGAGTTTAGTTTTTAGCATTTTAGCTTGGGGGGGGGGGGGGTTAGGTTTTTTTTAGGTTTTTTGGGGGTTTTAGTTTTTAGCATTTAGCTTGGGGGGGGGGGTGGGGGTTAGGTTTTTTTAGCTATTTTAGGTTGTGTTCACATTGGTTCTCGCGGTTCTTGCAATAAGGGTGGTTCTCGCATGAACTCCTCCCTATATATATATTAGTTTTTTGTTTTTTATTAAACTATTTTTAATTAAATTATTAAAAAGATTAAACTACCCTTATATGATATGAGTTAACGGAAAATTGTAATTGGGTTAGTTTCAAATGACCTAGAGTGTAATGGTTTTAACAAAAAAAAAAGTGTGTCTAATTATTAAAGTTAAAAGGCATTTATTATAATTCGATACAAACATAAAGGATGAAAAGTGTAATTTACCCTTTATAAATACTAAATATAAAGGGTAAAAAGATAAATGCCACTGGGGTTGGTAATCCAATGCCTAGTGGTAAGACAAAGCTGCAAAGCTTTTTAAAACACTTAAGTGTAAGATCTTAAATGCAAGTCTCACAAGGAGCAAAAGTTCATTGTAAGAAAAAGAGTTAAATGCTTGGTTGGGCCCTATGGTTTTCGAAAATTGCAGACTTGGTCCTAATGGTTTACTAATTACACACTTGGTCCTAGCGGTTTTCAAAAATGCACTCGGTTGGTCCCCAGCCCTAACATCAGTTAAATTTCTCAGTTAACTATGTGTGAAATGACTATATTACCCTTGAACAATTAAAAACCTAAAACTATATTACCATCTGCATCATCTTCATCACCAACATAATACCCATTTCCCTCTGCTCTCTCTCTCGATCTCACATCGGTGACCGGCCGGTTTTTCGGCGTCTCCGTTCTCCGGTAGCAATCGAACACCCAACCCCCACACCAATCGAAGGAACAATAATGCATGAAGTAGGATGTAATGGTGGTAGTTCTAGTTAAATCACAGATTCACAGTTAAACCAGAGGCGATTACCATGATTATGAGATGTATGCCCCTTTTCCACTAGATCAGATAGATACTCTGTCCCAATAATCACCCCTTCTCTACTCAATCGAAGCTGCAGTAACTCTTAGCCATTAAAGGAACAATAATGTATGAAGTAGGACAAGTGAAATAAACAATGAAACTCAATTAAACGAAGCCTTTATCTTAAACTAGCAAGAATAAGCTGAATAAATCCGGAAAGATGACCAACAGAAAGCGAAGCCGGTGAAGAAAACGAAGATTCCACTTCAAATCGGTCTTCACCGTCGCCGCCGTGAGCGGCGGTGATGTGTGCAAAATGCAACATATAAATTACATCAATTGTGGCATAAAACTAACCCTTTTTTAGTACTAATGTTGGAAAAAGTGTGCTTTTGTCTTCCTTTTGTATTTTCGGGATTAAATGAGCTCAAATTAACAAAAGAAGCAAAAAGACATCAAAATCTAACATAAATACAAGAAAAGGAACAAGACGTGACATGCCCGACCCCACGACAACATCTTCCCAAGCAAAACAAGATAACAGAAGACTGAACACGCCCCGTGCTCAGCCAGCACGGGGGCGTGCCCAAGTGTCAGCAGAAAAGACAAAGTGGTAGAAGCTTCTATTGCCCACCACGGGGCCGTGCTCAGCGGACACGGGGCCGTGGTCAACTATAAGATTCGCACAATCCAGACAAATCTTCATAGTACAAAGATTCTTCCGCACACGGGGTTGTGCTCAGCGGACACGGGGGCGTGGTCAACTAATAAGACAAAGCTGCATTAAATGAAGACAGAGAAGGATGTGGACACGGGGCCGTGCCCGAGCTTCTGTTCAGCCTATAAATAGGAGTGCTTGGCTCAAGCTCAAACGATCCCTTGGCACACCACCTCTCTCACACTTCACCCACCACCCACCACCACCATAACACCATCATCCACCACCATCATCCATTGTCCATCGTAGAGTGTGTGAGTCGTCTCGGGATCCAAGATTGATCGTAAGAGTTCTTGACAATCAAGGCTATGTTTGCCTAAGTCTCTTACATCACTTGGTGAAGACAAAGTGTCTAGTGTAATACTTTTTATTTCTAATCTTTTCGCACTTTTTACTTGGTTTTGTATTAATGACTTTAATAACTAGTTGCTTATGTTGAAGGTGATCTTTCCTTATCATTTGTCCGTGGTGTCTTGGCATTATTTTACTGTCTATATAAAATAAAAGATTTTCACCATTCATATCTCCACGATCTATATGGAGGTATGTTGGCTACCTGGTCGGGGGTTAAGGGAACGGTTTGGTAAAGGTCTTGCCATTGTTCAGCGTTTAGAGGTCCTGCAATGGACCTGGGTCAAATTTAGTAGGACCTCCTTCAATACTTAACGGTATTGGATGGCGGGGGTCCAAACTCTTTGATCCCCTCATAAGTTAACTACTATTAATACTATAACCCGGCTATTTAGGACTGTATCCCTGCTGACTCGGACTACTTAGTCGAGGGTAACGTCACCTCCAAAAGAGGGGCCTACCATAATTTGCATTAATAACTTAATTAATTATCTTCCAATAATCCACCCTTTTAGGATTGTATCCTTGCTGACTCAAACTACTGGGGTGAGGGTAACGTCACCTTCAAAAGAGAGGCCTACTACAATAACTAATATAATCTCTTAAAATAGTGCAAAAATGCGGAAATAATCAAAGGTTACACTAGATACGAGTCGGAACCAGGTGATTCATCTTGTCTATCTGTTTTTTCTTTTATTTTATTTTCAGCATTTTAGTTAGTTTTTATTTTTCTTAGTTTAAAACATTTTTCTAAACTTTTTATTTTGATTAGACGTTGAGGATAAACCGGTACTAAAAGCTCTTGTGTCCTTGGACGACCTCGGTATCTTACCAACACTATACTAGGCTCACGATGGGTGCACTTGCCCATATGTGTGTTTAGTGTTAGTGAAATATCGTGTTTTATAAATTTAAAACTTGGCTAAAAAAAGTGTTAAAGGGGCTTAAAATATACACCTAATATATATAACACTTCACACGCATCAAGTTTTTGGCGCCGCTGCCGGGGACACAAGGATTTTAAGAAAGTTAGGAATCAACGGCCTAATCGTTTTTCTTATTTTTCGTTTTTTTTTTAGGATTTTTCTTAATTTTTCAGCTTCTGCAGAACTCAGCACGGGCCGTGCCCGCTGAACACGCCCCGTGCCCAATCATTGGAACTGACAATCCTGTTTTAAGTCAGACAGTAAGCTGAACACGGGGCCGTGCCCACTCAACACGCCCCCGTGTCCAAGTTTCAGTTACTGAAAACAGAACCGTAAGATCCCGACGGTTGGTAATTTCTAACACAAACATGAGTGATACTAATACTTTTTACTTTCGGCACTCTTATGGTACTATGTGGTGTCAATTATGTGGTGGTAACCATGAAGAATTAGAATGCTTTTTTCTAAATTATAAACCCCACTATATAGACCCATCATTTCCTAGTATCCTTAAGAGGGGCGAAAGTAAAAATAATCCCTATCTCTCCCTCGAATGCGCCCAACCGGATATTCTAGGAGAAATGCTTCTCGATGAATTATTTCAACTAGAAGATCTAATTATTAATTGGTTAAAAGAACTTAGGAAAGATTTCAATAATCTTTTCCAAGACGATAACCAAGAAGAAGGGTTGGAAACGCATTCAAACAACTTCATTGTTTCCAACGATACTTCTAACTCTAGTGAGGACTTGAGCGATAGTCGTCCCTGTGTCGATTGTGCCGTGAAGGACTCCCCATCAACTTCGTTTGATGCATACATAGACCTGAGCGATTCGACATACACCTTCTTTAACGAGAGCCCGGAAAAGGGTTGGACTTGTCCACCTACATATAGCATAGGAATCACCCTCACCGACAACCTCTTGCGTTCTCCTCTCAATCTAGAACAATTAAGGTATCTTATGCACTTTGGGCTTATTCCATCCAGTAAGGAACCTCCCGATCCGGGAAAGTTCCTTGAAAATAGACGGATTCCTTAAGACAGCTTCTAGACACGGGGCCGTGTCCAGGTCAGCACGCCCCCGTGTCCACCCAAAGATTCTCTTCTGATTTTGTCAGAATGCGGACAAAAATGTGTCAGGATTCCTTCTGCACACGGGGCCGTGTCCAGCCAACACGGGGCCATGCTCAACGTACTGTCGTTTTCTATAAATGCAGCCAAAAATCCTGCACATTTGAACCATTCCAAGGACAGAGATTTGAGGAATATTCTCACATACCATCCTAGGTATTTTCTAAAAGAAGTTTCTCAACCATCTTCTTGTCCTTTCCTCTTTTATCTACTATCTTCTTCTTCAATTTTTCTCATACTTCCATTAAAGCTTGAACTTTCCATAATTTCAAGCCTTATTGAGATGTTTGTTAGATTTTTGACCATGGAATCTTGTTAAAAATAAGTTCTACAACAATGTTTTAAGTTGTTTCTGTTCAAAAATGTTAAAAACAATTTGAAACCCCAAGATTCCTTGTTCATAAATCCTGCAGAAATCTGAACACGGGGCCGTGTTCGGTGAACACGGGGCCGTGTCCGAAGTATTGGATCCATAAAATTGAACTCTTTTCGGTATGTTTTCTCAGAATGGCAAGCGGAACCAGCGGAAACTCCTCGTCGCATTCCAGAAACAACCGGCAGGGGAGAAGATCATCTACGGTTGAGGATTCTCTTGTAAACTATGTTTACGCCTTAAGAGAAGCCCTTGATGAAGTAACAAGTGTAGAAGAGGCATTGTTCGACCGCATTAATCATTTGACGGTGGGACTAGAAGGATGTCTCCGGGAGGTCAACCTTTTGCACCAAAGGTTGAACATTCTCGTCTCTCCTCCTTTGGTACCGATTATCACCCAAAGGGCATGGAATGTGGTGCCGGAAGTCATCATTCCAGCCGAATGGTACGCCCTACATCAGGAGCCTCCTCGAGACATACTACAAGGGGTTCCGATTGGTGTCGCTCCTCCTCCACAAGATGTCAAGGAACATGAAGCCGCCTCCCTTCTCCCGAGGGAGATCGAAGAATGGCTCTAGCAACATCTAAGGGACACCATTCAGCTTAGGGTTCTACAAGGCTTTTAGACCGGAAGTCTATTTCCGGAATTTTGGTTCTTATTGTAGAAGTAGAACTCCTTAGGAAGATTTTACGGATCACTTGACCTATTTAAAGTTAGGACTGTTAACTTTTATTTTCTGCTTTATTTTTCAATTTTAGGACTAGTATGTAATTCTCTAATGATTCAATGAATGATGGTTTAAGTTAATTTGGTGTTTGGGTGGTGTTGAAATGAATAAAACACACTTGAGATCGCAAAGGATACAAGGGAAACTTGAACCAGCACCCCATGCAGGAAAACAGAACCGTCCGACAATTTCTTCGTTTACAATATGTTCGGCACGGGCCGTGTCCGCCCAACACGGCCCCGTGCTGCACAGTCTGCAGAAAAAGACCCAGTTCAGGTAACTGGACACGGGCCGTGTTCACCCAACACGCCCCCGTGTCCAGGCTTCTGTTTCTCTTGTTTTAATTTTGATACTGGCACTTGAACACGGGGCCGTGCCCGGACAACACGGGGCCGTGTTCAGCGCCCAGTAACACAAAATTTTTGCTTTTTACACCTTTTTACACATTCAATCAACCTAAAAACTTATTTTTGGGACACATTGAGGACAATGTGTAATTTAAGTGTGGGGGGGATGCTAAAACATTGAATCTTGCAAGTCATAAATACAAGCCTTACACAAAACTCTATTGGAACCGCTAATCACCCCAAATTTTTTTCAAAAATTTTCATTTTTTTTTTACTTGTCTAGGTTTAACTCGGGAAATTCAAGTTCTCAAAAATGTTATATTTTTACGAATTTACAACCGATAGCGTCGTGATAAAAAGAACCAACAGAAGAAAATTATGAAAAGGCATGGCAAACTTAGTTAAAATTTGATTATATATACTTGATCACATAAAAACTCATTCTCACAAAAGTGAGTTTTGAGCCTTTATTGAGCATACAATTACATATCATTAGACTAAATGCTCATTTTTCGTTTCTTGTGTGAATAGCCGCTTGGTTCTTACGACTCTAGAACTTGCCATGACGATACATTCCCGGTCCTTACCAACTTAAACCCGAGTAAGTAAATGACGGAGGCATTAGGACTAACCTTTTTTATTTCTACACCTTTATTTTTCTTTTTTTTACCACCTACCCAAAATCCCCCTAGTTAGCCCCTTTGAGCCTAAACCTTTTCATTTCATAACCCAAACAAACACCCTTTTACCCACCAAAACCTTTTTCATTTTTAACCCTTTGTTTTAGTAACAAGTTCGGTTTTCCGTATGACTAAAAAAAATGTTGAAGCAAAGGCAAATCAACAAACAAGTTTATCAAAAAATGACTTTGTTTGAAAAAATAGCTTCATAAAAATAAAGTTACAAAAAAAAAAAATAGAAAGTCTTACGAAAACCGACACTTGTTACGCTTTTAGCCCCTTTTCTACTAACCACTAACCCAACCACCTACCTTTAACCCAAGCCTAACCCTTCACCCACAAAGTCCTCTTGATATTTACAAAGGTTTATAAGTTAAAAAGGAGGAGGATTGTTTGCTTGGCAAGCCTATGGTAGGAGTAAGTTCCATGCCGCTCTCGAGTGATCCACAAAAATACATTTTCGGCCGAGTGTTGAGTGATCCCCGTGAGGTATGTGAACTTGTATATAAATAAAATTTTACAAAGGCATGTTATGCCCTAATAAGTAATTTATCTTATGAAAAGTTTTAAATAAATCATGACGAATAGGATTGTAAATAAATAAAAATAAAACTAAATAAAGAATCTTGGAATTCCCGACACTCTATGACTAGCCCAAAACCTTCTTCTCTACCCATTCCATTTGGGAGTGTAATAGCCACATATTAAAGAGTTTTGCTTGAGGACAAGCAAAGATTCAAGTGTGGGGGTATTTGATGTGTGCAAAATGCAACATATAAATACATCAATTGTGGCATAAAACTAACCCTTTTTTAGTACTAATGTTGGAAAAGTGTGCTTTTGTCTTCCTTTTGTATTTTCATGATTAAATGAGCTCAAATTAACAAAAGAAGCAAAAAGACATCAAAATCTAACATAAATACAAGAAAAGGAATAAGACGTGACATGCCCGACCCCACGACAGCATCTTCCCAAGCAAAACAAGATAACAGAAGACTGAACACGCCCCGTGCTCAGCCAGCACGGGGGCGTGCCCAAGTGTCAGCAGAAAAGACAAAGTATTTGAAGCTTCTATTGCCAACCACGGGGCCGTGCTCAGCGGACACGGGGCCGTGGTCAACTATAAGATTCGCACAATCCAGGCAAATCTTCATAGTACAAAGATTCTTCTGCACACGGGGTCGTGCTCAGCGGACACGGGGGCGTGGTCAACTAATAAGACAAAGCTGCATTAAATGAAGACAGAGAAGGATGTGGACACGGGGCTGTGCCCACTAGACACGGGGCCGTGCCCGAGCTTCTGTTCAGCCTATAAATAGGAGTGCTTGGCTCAAGCTCAAACGATCCCTTGGCACACCACCTCTCTCACACTTCACCCACCACCCACCACCACCATAACACCATCATCCACCACCATCATCCATTGTCCATTGTAGAGTGTGTGAGTCGTCTCGGGATCCAAGATTGATCGTAAGAGTTCTTGACAATCAAGGCCATGTTTGCCTAAGTCTCTTATATCACTTGGTGAAGACAAAGTGTCTAGTGTAATACTTTTTATTTCTAATCTTTTCGCACTTTTTACTTGGTTTTGTATTAATGACTTTAATAACTAGTTGCTTATGTTGAAGGTGATCTTTCCTTATCGTTTGTCCGTGGTGTCTTGGCATTATTTTACTGTCTATATAAAATAAAAGATTTTCACCATTCATATCTCCACGGTCTATATGAAGGTATGTTGGCTACCTGGTCGGGGGTTAAGGAAACGGTTTGGTAAAGGTCTTGCCATTGTTCAGCGTTTAGAGGTCCTGCAATGGACCTGGGTCAAATTTAGTAGGACCTCCTTCAATACTTAACGGTATTGGATGGCGGGGGTCCAAACTCTTTGATCCCCTCATAAGTTAACTACTATTAATACTATAACCCGGCTATTTAGGACTGTATCCCTGCTGACTCAGACTACTTAGTCGAGGGTAACGTTACCTCCAAAAGAGAGGCCTACCATAATTTGCATTAATAACTTAATTAATTATCTTCCAATAATCCACCATTTTAGGATTGTATCCTTGCTGACTCAAACTACTGGGGTGAGGGTAACGTCACCTTTAAAAGAGGGGCCTACTACAATAACTAAGATAATCTCTTAAAATAGTGCAAAAGTGCGGAAATAATCAAAGGTTACACTAGATACGAGTCGGAACCAAGTGATTCATCTTGTCTATCTGTTTTTTCTTTTATTTTATTTTCAGCATTTTAGTTAGTTTTTATTTTTCTTAGTTTAAAACATTTTTCTAAACTTTTTATTTTGATTAGACGTTGAGGATAAACCGGTACTAAAAGCTCTTGTGTCCTTGGACGACATCGGTATCTTACCAACACTATACTAGGCTCACGATGGGTGCACTTGCCCATATGTGTGTTTAGTGTTAGTGAAATATCGTGTTTTATAAATTTAAAACTTGGCTAAAAAAAAGTGTTAAAGGGGCTTAAAATATACACCTAATATATATAACACTTCACACGCATCAGGCGGCGCCGCTCCTGCTCCGCTGTTGAGGGATGCAACAGGTGGGTATGTTGCAGAGGGTATAAACTGGTGTGGGGGTTGGGTGTTCGATTGGTAAGACAGTCGACCGGCAACCGGCCAGAGGTGCACCGGTCACCAGCTCGAAGGAAACAAGGGGGATGGCAGGTGGTTGTTGGGGGTTTGTCGGAGGTGGGTGTGGTGCTACCGGAGAACGGAGACGCCGGAAAACCGACCGGTCACCGGTGTGAGATCGAGAGAGGGCAGAGGGAAATGGGTATTATGTTGGTGATGAAGATGATGCAGAGGGTAATATAGTTTTAGGTTTTTAATTGTTCAAGGGTAATATAGTCATTTCACACATAGTTAACTGAGAAATTTAACTGATGTTAAGGCTGGGGACCAACCGAGTGCATTTTTGAAAACCACTAGGACCAAGTGTGTAATTAGTAAACCATTAAGACCAAGTCTGCAATTTTCGGAAACCACAGGGACCAACCAAGCATTTAACTCTAACAAAAAGGTAAAAAGAGAAATCAAGTTTGATTTAAAAAAGAAATATACTTTTTTAAGAAGAATATATAACTAAATCTAAAAAATAAATTTCATTAAATTGTAAAAAATAATCTAGTAAGATATGTAGTTGATCTTAAAAAAAGATTATCGATATATTAGTTATCTATTTATAATAAACAATAAATAATTTCCTTTTGTAGTGATACACATTATCTCTAAGTAATCACATTATTTTTTCTTAAGAGTAAATTACAAGTTTTGTCCTTTATGTTTGTCTCAAATTTCAGGCGCTGTCCTTTACCTTTAAAATTGATGAGTTTTGTCCTTAATGTTTGCAAATCGTGCACGTTATGTCCTTTAGGGCAAACCCAGTTAATTTTTTTTGTTAAATCTGGTTACCCAGGGGTATTTTAGTCTTTTTACACTGTTTACTTAGTATTATTAAAAAATAAAACAAAATAATTTTAGTTTTATTATTATTATTATTATAAGTGTATATATATATATATATATACCACAACCCTTCAGGCCTTCACCGCCATCTCCACCACCCTCCACCGTCACCGTCACCGTCACCACCACCCTCCACCAAACACCCTTGTCAAAACCCCCTCCAATCCTCTGCCTTCTCTCTCTCACCTGCCGCCACCTCCCACCACCCACCACCTCCATCAACACACCACCACCACTACCACCTTCACCCACCGTCTCCACCATCACCACCCCCACTGAAACCCTAACCCCAACCTGCAACAAACACCATTAAACCCACCACCCCCACTAAAACCCTAACCCCAAGAACCTACAAACCACCCAAATCAGCAACCACCACCATAAACTCACCACCGGCCACCCCATCCACAACCGCTGATAGATCAAAGAAATTTGGGCAGAATTAGAGCGATTTACCGTTGAATTGAGGACCTTCGGTATGTGATGTCGCCGGAGAAGACGGAGGAGCAGAGCAACTGTGATGTCGCCGGAGAAGACGGAGGAACAGAGCGACGGTGATGTCACCGTCACCGTCACCGCCGTGCCTTCACCACCGCACCTAACCCACCACCACCGCCGTACCTAACTCGCCGCACCTTCACCCACCCTGTACCTAACCCACCACCACCGCCGTGCCTTCACCACCGCACCTAACCCACCTCAACCACCTGCATCTTCTGTTGTTTGAGAGAGAGAGAAGAGATGAAATAGGGTTTCAGATGAACCAGATTAGAGATTAGAGAGAGAGAGTTTGTTTATATAATGTTTTGTTTTTAAGTTATACAACATGGCCCTTTAATAAAAGTTATTTACAAACTAGCCCCTGGAAAGGTCAAATGACAAGAATGCCCTCATGTGCCTTGCACATGATCAGATTTAACAAAAAAAATTAACTGGGTTTGCCCTAAAGGACATAACGTGCACGATTTGCAAACATTAAGGACAAAACTCATCAATTTTAAAGGTAAAGGACAACGCCTGAAATTTGGGACAAACATAAAGGACAAAACTTGTAATTTACTCTTTTCTTAACGACACTTTCCTGTGTTTGGTTACCGCACTCCGTAAATTGAAGAGCTTTGTGTTAACCGAGCTCGTGTTGGCTTCAGAGTCTGGCTTGGGCGTTCCTCTGGGAAATCATACCGCCGTCTGCCACTTGACAGTCACTGTGTCACCACAAGTGCAGAACTCTCTGGCGTAACACACTGTGGGACGAAAACCAGAGTGGGTTGTGGATTTAAACTGACAACCTTGCACAAGGTCTAACTCAAACCCTTAATTGTCTTAATCCACAAAAAATGACACAAATGAAGATTAAATTTGAATATCCACTGAAGAAGCCAAACCTTCTACCACTACGCCATACATTCTGGAATTAAGTAATCACATTATTCGTTGTTAGGTTTTAAAGCTGTATGAACCAATAAAAGGGCACTAACAACAACCCCACCATCACTTATGTGCTTTTTGTAAAAGTTGAAGTCTCTAATTGGATTTATTTGAAACAAGTAAGAGACTGGATCGATAATTATAATAAACAAAATATTTAATAGATTATACATTAAATTAAACATTTTATTATAGGATGAATTTAAAAGGAGTAACATAACTTTCTAAATACAAGGGAACCAAACACTTTCTTAGATTAAAAAGGTTGATCTTTACATCTAGATAACTAGTAATCCATTTAACAAGTAATCGATAAATAGTAAGGATGGCAAATAAAACTCTCTTGCACCACCTCACCATTGTTCACCCTGACCACATGTGTTTCTTTGTCTTCTTCGCCATAGTCCCATGACCCAAGCCTAGGTGTGTTTCTTGTTATCTTTGTACTTAGGTGGTAGGGGGTCTCTTCTCTGGTGCATATGGATCCTTGAATTCATCTTTTTTATAGAAGATCTGTGAATTGTGATCTTATGTTACTTTTCTTAGTTACCGAGATGGCATCTATATTTGGGATGCGTTTTTACATCTGGGTTTGGGTTGTAGCTATTTGGGCTGGGTTTTTAGATATGGGTTTAGGTTGGTTATTTGGGCTGGTTACTTGGGCCAAAATGGTTATTGGGGCCACAAAATCATTTTTTTTTCCGGTTTCAAACCGGTTTTGGTAGATACCGGTTTTAGGCCAAACCGGTTTTGGTAGATACCGGTTTTAGGCCAAACCGGTTTGGTATCGGTTTCAGTTCGGTCCACACCGGTTTGGCTAATTTTAGCACGGTTTTTCGACCCGGTTTCGGTCCTAGTGTTGGTTCCTAACCGGTTCGTATTTGCACATTTTAAAGTCGACAGAAAATTTTAAATAAAATTCTTGTTTATTAAATTTTTGGATTTTCAAAGGAAAAAAAAAAGGAGAAAATCAATACAAAATATTACAATAAAAATGCATTTTATTTGGTAACTACTAAGCGGTTATTCTTCGCCCAAAGAACCTAGGCCGTGAACCGAGTCATATGCTTCTTTGCGCTCGGTTAGTGGTGGACTTAATCCCTTTTCCACTTCTTCAACGTGTATTGGTTCATCAAATATTGCTTCATATTCGAGACTCGAAATGTGTTGTATACGATCCATCGTGTTGAAGTGATCCTTTAAGCAAATGCACATCTCTACCGACTCGGAAGCCAGTCTTGTTCTTCTTATTGATAAAACCCTTCAACTATTGTGCGTGGGAAGAGGATTCACCAACGGATGATTGTGAATAAGCCATTGTGAAAACTTTGTGAGACGAGCATTTTTTTCGCAAGTGTTTTTTGCGTTCATTGCGTTTTTGGAAGTCATTTTTGTGTTTTTGCAAATTATGATCAACCAAATACATCCACTAGGTATTTATAATGAAGTGGGATAGCAGTGGTGATTTGGGGAGCCAAAAACGACTAGTTTTAACAGACAAATGATCGTTTTCAACGGTCCTATCATGTTTAACGATCAAAATCGGTTTCAACTGGTTTAAATCTAATTGGTTGGGGACTAGTGTGTACTAGAAAACCGGTTCAGGTCAGTTTTTCGTTGCTGGGACCCAAGCCGGTGGGGAACAAGCGGGTTTCTATATGTTCATGACCGCTTTCTGAAAAAACCAGTTAGGGTCGTGCCGGGTTACCGATTTTGATTCCCGAACCGTTTTTTTTTTTTTTTGCCAACTCTAATTGGGACATTAGGTTAACCATACTCTCTCTCTCTCTCTCTCTCTCTAAGTATAATTTAACTAAATTCATATCCTGCATATTTTATTCAATAAAATAATGCTTCTTTATATCTCTTTTTATTAATTTTTTTTCTTCTGCTCACATCCACCCATAAAAATTCTATATCTAACAAATACAAAGATGATGTACAGTAATTTTTTATGGCTTCAATAAGTGGATGCCATT
The DNA here is from genome assembly GCA_030545235.1 of Helianthus tuberosus. Taxonomy (NCBI): domain Eukaryota; kingdom Viridiplantae; phylum Streptophyta; class Magnoliopsida; order Asterales; family Asteraceae; genus Helianthus; species Helianthus tuberosus. The sequence goes on along the minus strand of JARYGA010035619.1, from coordinate 33,077 downwards.
TGGCATCACTACCCTCTATTTTTTTAAAGCATTTAATTTAAGATAAATGAAAAGTGCAACGAAGTATAATCCATCTCCCCTAAATTACAATGTTTCTTTTTTTTACCTTATTTTTTCTTTCCTGTTTATTTTTAAACTAGAATTGTATTTAAAATAAAACATTTTTTATTAGAAACAAAACAAAACAAACGATGTAGCTTCTTTGTTTATTAAAATATCTTATATGTGATAGTTTGATGTAAAAATGAGCTCGCCATCTTTCTTACCAAACATCCCACCGTGTAGCGCAAGCGTGTCACCTAATATCCTCTTTTTAGTGGTTAGTGAGGAGTGGTGGAGCCAATAAGTGGATGTCATATGACATCCACTTAGTTTTCTTTTTTTATTTATTTTTAATTGCATGCTATTTCTCTATATTAGATTAATAATGTGAAAAAACTAACAAGCAAGTTGTTACTCTGGTGGAAAGTTAATATTAAAGCCAACGTGCAACCACCATTAGTTTTTTCTTGATTTTCGGATATAATTTTTTAATAAACATGGAATTGTACTTGAAATAAGTCATTTTTTTATTAGGAATAAAACAAAATATGTAGTTTCTTTGTTTTTCGTAATGTCGTATACGTGACAGTTTAGTAAAAAAAATATGTTTGTCACATTTCTTACCAGACACCCCGCCGTGTAGCGTTGGTGTCTCTCCTAGTTATATAAAAAAAGATAGGGGATGAATAGTAAGAAACAAATTAAGTGGATTGATTTGTTTTTTTAAGGGATGCAGATGAGATGTAGAGTTGATATTTATTTATTTATTTATTTTGTCATTTTCCATCAAATATAAGAATGGGGTTGGGGATAGGGAGGATAAATTTTGTTCATTTTTACTCCTACATTGGAGTTCCCTCTCCATTCACATTTCACATCCCCCAACTTATATGAAAAACTAAAGTAAACCGCTATATTTGGGGTTCACTTTTTCACCCTTATCGTTTTATTTTATTGTGGTTGTGAGTAGGGATGAGCACGGTACTAGTTCGGTATGGTACCGATAGCCAGTACCAAATGCCCATACCTAGTTGTGAGTGAAAAGAGGTATTATTTAATTGATTATAAATACAGATTGGGGGTATTTCAAAATGAATGAATTTTATGGATAAATGTGTATTTTAGTTAAACTATGCAAGGTCTGAATTTACAAGGCTTGTGATTAAAACGATTAATAACAAACAATTTTGTATTGTAGAAAATATAAAGTGATCACAAGCAAGGATGTATCATCAACAACTGTATATCATTGAATCAAGAGATTACAAGTTTTACAGTATGATTGACTCTACAACCCCCCAGCCTAATCACATACAAATCTGTTCGCACAAAAGAAAAGGTGATGTGTGTGATAAATACATCTCTAACATGTGTGATCTATTGATACTAAGGTTTGTGATTGGCTGACATCACCCTAATATTGACACCTAACATTCTTAACAGAAAAGATTCCACAGAGGTTGGAAACATCTGTGGGAATCAAACCACTGATCTAATTGGGCTAAACACCGTTAATAAGCTAATATTGTTACATTAGGAAACATTTGTTCTTCAACCTCTGTTTCTTTGTTACAAACATCTGTTTGGCCTTAAAAGTTGTTTGGTCTTCATGGTCAGACCTTTGCTTCAACAGAGCTTTGGTTTAAGAACATACTTTACTTCTTCATCAACAGCGGTTCCAAGGCTTTAAATAGTGGATAGCATGTCTTCAACATGTGTTCTGATATATGTGTTCAAGATTCACTATCTTTTGGGGAGTTTGATTCAATTTGTTGTTTATTTCTTGATCATTTTGTTATGTTTTGGCTTTTGAATATCAATTGTTCTTTTGTAGGTCCAACAATCTCCCATAGAATAGATGATTCCAAAATAAATGTTTATTGATCAATCTGTATTCTTCTTCAACTTCTCTTTGATTTGGGCTTTGAATTGCTTCTTAAATCTTTTAGAGAGAGAGAGAGAGAGAGAAAGAGAGAGAGAGAGAGAGTCTTCTGAATCCCTTTTTAAGTGGAAGACTTAGTAAGTCTTATAGATCTTCAATTTTCAGGCTTGAGACACTATTCATTGAAGTCTTTTTCACTTCTCCATTAGCTCTGGCTATAGTTAATTCATGGTTTGTCCTGTTGGATGACCACTTTAAAATTTTTAAGCTAGATGGATTTCTTGGGGCATATGTTACTGGACGAGTTATCTGTGTCTCATTTAAAAATTGGAAAAGATGTGTGACAATGGTACATATTGTGTTCCATGTATGGTTTGGTTACTACATGTGTTGGGCTCCTCCATTTATGTTGAGAACAATATTAAAGAACGTACCAAAAAACTGGTGAGTGTATGAGCCAGTATGTGGAAATAGAGGCAAGTCATCATCATCCGTATCACACCATTCACCTATATATGGATGGAGACAACATATTAAAAAAATACAACACACAAGACACGTTATAAAGAGGAAAAAAGAACATGTTATACCTTCTCGGGGGAGGGGGTGTTACAGAAATTAGCATATTCTTCGTGTGGGTCGGTATTTTGAAGTACATGAAGATTCAACAAAATGAACGCAGGGGGGTTGGAGTAAAACAAAGAAAATAACATTAAAAGACCTTAACACATAAGTATTTAACCCATAAATGGATCATACGCACGAAAAAAAGTTTAAAACAACTATGCTCATGAAAAAACAACAACAATCTCATGAAAAAAAAACTAGAACCTTAAATAGATAGAATCAAAAGTAGGAGTAAAAAACAGTGACAGGAACATGAATACTTAACACCATGCCTGAACATCACATGGATCCGGGTAAAACACAAAAAGGAGATATTGAGACGACTATGAAAAACTGTAAAATCAAACGGCCCAACAAACCTGATACTGCTTTAAAATGATTCAACGGGGTAACAAATGATGAACCACATGAAGGCGAATAGTCTTCATGATATGCAAATAAAGAAATTAAAAAAACACATTGTCATGAACAAGAAAACAGAAAGAACAACCAAGAAATATACAACTAGTAAAAGCTGATGCTGTGTGGTAATCCTTCCACGGAGTATTGATCGAGGAACCACAAGGAGGAGAACACTCAAGATAATCCTTCACAAAATCATGAGGTTTATCCATTTTTTGGAGAGAGGGTGAAAGTTGGAAACAAGTGTGAGAAACTATAAACAAGGATAATATGGTTTGGTGTGCGAAGGACAAAATGATGATGAAGACGAAGAGTTGTTGACGGGAAGGAAAAAAGGTGAAAGGATGTTGAGGATGGGACAAGTAATATAGAAAGATTTCACCTAAAAGTGGTGATGGGGATAAAGTGCAAATGGATTATACTACCCTTAATATTGAATTAGAAAAGGGAGATGTTTCAAGGTTTTCTCAATAAGTGAGTGTTTCATGCTAGTATTTACAATATATATATAATGAACGTATATAAGACACCATAACATTGTAAATACCATTGAATTCAGCAAACTATCATTTTCTTATACAAAAACACTATGAAACTAAAATAAAATATCATAGAAAACAAGACACTATACAAGTATAGAAAGACACCATTCCATTAGCAATAAAAAATATCATTATATTCAACGAGCAAACTTTTTCCTTTTACAAAAGAACACCATAAGTCTTATTAAATCTTATATAATGTACACACTTACACCATTAAAACAAGACACCAAGTATACAAAGACACCATTCCATTAGCAATAAAAATGTCATTAAATTCAACGAGCTAACATTTTCTTTTACAAAAAAACATCATAAATCTTATATAATGTACACAATCACACCATAAAAAAACAAGACACCATAATCTGTTTGAATTCCCAAAATAAAACACCATAGAAAACAAGATTGAAAGATTGAACGTAAATAAAAAAAATATTTGAATTCCTAAAATAACTCCAAAAAACGGTTAGAACATAATCTTTATCTTTAATTAGGTTTTTTTTATTAAATTACTTAATTGCCCTTACCCTAATAAATTAAATAATGGCATGTGTCATCATCATGTTCTTTGTTACCCTTCTCACAAATTTCACCTTTTTTACATGTTCCTTTTTTACATGATCCTAAACATATATATATATACATACATACATATATATATATATACATATATAGTGGAGGGTTCAAATGAGAAGAATTTTTTTGTAAGAATAAAAAAGAACAAACTTCAACCAATAATAATGCTCCATTTTACTTCATTTAATTTTTGTATTTAATATGAGTGTAAGGGTATATTGGTAAAATTAGATAGATCATTAATTCTTAGTCTTCTTTTTTAATAGCTCACTACATTAAATTTGTAACTTATTTAAAAAAATATATATTTTTTCAAAGAAGAAAAAAATTAATTTAAAGTGTAGGATAAATTATGAGGTGTGTAGGATGAATTACGAGTTGTGTAGGATAAATTTCAGTATGTGTAGGATAAATTTAAAAAACGTGTAGGATAAATTTTGATGTGTCTAGGCAAAAATTTTAGTGTGTAGGATGATACTCTTTATGACTAATTAATTAGTCAAAAATAATAATAAATGAGATGAGAGAAAAACTATTTAATGTTTTACAATTGTACCCTTTATTCTTTTTCTCAATTTAATTTTCTTCTTAAATGAACCTCCCCCTATATATATATATAACGCCCCACATGTGGTATGCGCATATAATGTGTTGGAAATTTGGTGAATGGATATTTAGTGAATTATAATTTAATGAAATTATAATTATTAATAAACTCTTTATACGGTTAATTAAAGACTAAACTTTTAAGTAGAGTTTTAATGTCTTTTAATTTGAGTCTTTATGTCTCAAATTAAGTCTCTAATTAAGTGAGACTTTTCACTCATCCTCAACTCTTGTATATAATAGGCTATGTGCCTCATTTAAGAAAATAAAGAACATCTAGAAAAATACAAGAGAATATACAAGAAAATTACATGAATATATGGAGAGTTATTGAAAAGAAAAAAATACTTGAAGATCCATTTGTTGGGTACTTAGAGAGATATGTTTTCTCTATTCGATTTCACCACCGTCACATCTTTATTTGTTCCATAAGTTCAACCACTACAATTATCCAGTGTAACCTCGGGCGCGTGGCCATCTTCAGCAGTACAGACTGCTTCGGCTGTTGTACCCTGTGAGACAGACGTGTCGTCTTTGGTAGAGGCGTGAAATCTGTTTTAAGGGAAGCGTGTTGAACACGTACCTCAACCAAAATCGTCAATGTTTTAGTGTGTTCTTTGTTGCAGACAAGGAGTATTTTTTCAAGACTCAAGATGATGAATACTCGAGTCTAAGATGCTATCAAGTGCGCGTGAAGGACCCACCAGAGATGCGGCTTGAATCAAGATTGGTATATATAATTATATTTAATATTCCTTTTATTTAGTTATTGCAACCGATATTGTACTATGGTATTTCCTACGAATAACGAGAGTCTCGTTATTATATATTTTGTAATTATATTTTATAAAAGGTGAACCTAGTTCCTACATAATATATATATATATGTGTGGGCGCTCCGGGGGCAAAAGTGAAAGTGCATTAATTTTAACGTTATTTTACTAATTTCGTGAAAATAACGTTAAAAGAGGGAGGTGGTTAATCATGCATCATGTGGTGGCGTTGATAGCCGAAAGACAAGGGGGTACATGCACTAATCAGCAGTTGTTTCAATTGCTGAGTGTTATATGCCTTATGTTCAAGCTTGATGCAAAACTACTATCGAGTCGGGGGTCTCACTGGAAGCAACCTCTCTATTCCTACAGGATAGAGGTAAGGCTGTCTACATCTTACACTCCTCAGACCCTACCTTAGGTTTGCTATTGGTGGGATTTACTGAGTATGATGATATATATAGATAAAAAATTAATTTGAAATAAATGCAAAGACAATAACTATATTACTTGTCACACCCAACCGATGACGGAAACATCGAGGCACAACACTGAGCGAAACAGATTGTCCAGGAGAATCCATAACAACTATTAATTATAATATATTAAAGGTTCATGTCCCATACCACAAACATATAAAATAAAACAGTTATCACAGACATGGTTCTCAAAGACAAATATCCATTCTGACAACTTAGATTTTATTTAGTTTGTTTCTAGACTCTCCTAGCTTGATTCCATAGCCGCTAGTAAGCATTCCTTAACACCTGTCACATACGTTGAAATAGAGGTCAATACACATAGTGTAAAGGTGAGCATACAAGTTTAATAGTATAATATAATTCGAAAGCGTTTACGCATAACCAACATGTAACATGTGGCAAAGTGAAGCTAGTAGGTTATCGACAATGAAATATGCACAGACGTGACTGCGAGTTGTAGAATGCGCAACAGATATCCCCACTGGGACATGTGAAGTAAAGCCCTTAACAACCCCTGTCCACGACAGGTGCTGAGTCCAAACTATAGTACTATCGTTGCTAAGGTGTCAGGCAACAATCACTGTGTAAACATAACATACAAGCATTCATCAAGTAACACGTATAACATGCAGTAGCGGTTAGCGTATAAAAGTGTTGCGTTGTGTGATCGATGTGATTTGATATAAGTAACATATGTAACACCCAAAAGTGCTTAAAGTAAAAAGGGATCGAGTATACTCACAGATCGTGTTTAGTAAATAAACACTCTCTTGGATTGAAGGGAGCGCTGGGAGATTAGCCTGAACAGTTAACGATAGCATAAGCGAATGAATGGCGCTTTAAACGGTGAAGAGTGAACTAAGTGGCGAATGGTCATCCGATCGGATGACAATCCGAACGGATGGTCATTCGATCGAATGACAATCCATTCGGATGGTCATCCGTTCGGATGGCCATTCGGTCGGATTGACATTCATTTGGGATGGATGTGTTTGTGTATGATGTGACTTTGAAGTTTTCGTTGTAGCATTTTGAAAACAGAGAAGTATCTCTACCCTTCAGGTCGCCAGGTCGAACGGTCGTTCGATCAGATGGCGATCCGTCAGTTAGACATTTCCCAGAGAACAAGTTCACAGCAGGATTGTCATTCGATCGGATGGTCTTCCGATCGGATGGCAATCCGTTAAAAACTGACGACCTTTGAAAATTGTTGAAAATGATTAAGTGTTGAACAAGGTGTCATCCGATCGGATTGTCGTTCGATTGGATGGTGATCGATCGGATGGCAATCCGTCTGGTGTCTTGCTCGTTTGGAAATTTGTTAAGTTTTGATGGTTTTGCGGCTTGATCGAGGCGGTATGACAACGTATTGAACAACAGGAACCCCACCAAGTCCAGACTACCTGATCGGATGGGAATCACCCCAGTCTGATTAGTTTACTGTTCGTCACGGTTTGTTCTTGTTCAACCGGAAATCGGTTGTCTCCTTGTTAGGAATCAGATCTTGGACCGACACTCCTCTAGAAAACGAGTAGAAGGCCTGAACGAGCTCCGATTCTATTGGTTTTGAGTGCATTGAGTGTAAGAAAGCTGTGAAACCATCTCTCAATCCTTCCACTCATGAAAATGTTCAGATCTAAGCGAAAATAGTGTTTAATCATGTGGAAATCATGTAGATCTGAGTTGTTCTTGGTGGAATAATGCCAAAACTTGAAGTTAATAAGAACCCCATGATGACATCATCCTAGAACACCTCAAATCCGTTGATTTCACGGTTAAAAGTGAAGATTCAAAGGTGAAAATGATGAAGAAGTGTGTTTAGATCATAGATATACAAGATTTGGGGAAGAAACTTACAAGAATCGCGAGAAATCGAACGAAAAGAGGGCTGGAGGCGCTTGGTCGAGTGAGAGAGCTGTCACATCAATGTTTAAGATATGACAGGGGTATTTATAGGGTTTCCAAAAGAGGAAAGGTGTGCACATGGGACGGATCGGATGGCACATCTATCGGATGGCCATCCGTTCGGATGACCATTCGATCGAATGGTCATTCGATCGAGTGGTCCGACGAGTTAGATTTTGGCGTTTCGTTTCGTGTGTCGAGCGTTGTGATGCATTTCGTGTGAGCGATGCGATGGTATTACCCACAAATAACCTAACTACTATATCTAACATACAATTATCATTAATTACTTGCATTTAGTGTTTGCGATTGGATTGTGTAAGGACCTGCATGAAAATGTCCTACAACGCTTCGTAAGTAAAGACCCGAACCCCTAAAACCCTACATTTCATGAAAAATCAAGAAAATCAAATCTTAGTATTCGCTCGCGAGTCGCGAAAGATCCAAGGAAGATCTACGCGGGGTGCGACAGCTAGGCAAAACTCCGGATAAGCTTTAGTGCCACGTGTCATACACGTGGCAGACCTAAGGTGTGACACAGCAGCCCTAGCAGTAGCTAGGGTGGCCCTCGCGGGTCGCGAAGGACATCCCTCCAGGCTTACGCGGGCCGCGAGGAACTCAAATTTCGGCTATAAATAGGTAGTGTATGGACAGTTCACTGATGTCAAAAATTTCATAAAAATCTGCTTTCTTTCTGTTCGAAATCACAAAATACAGTAGTGAAACGCTGCTACGATAACGGGGTAATAACTCGATCACTGCTACGATACAATATCCGATCGATTGAAACCGATCCGATGGATGTTTAAGTGCTGCCTGAATTCGGGCTATACTTTGTCATTCGTCGTGAGGGTTTTGATTTCGTGAAGTTATCGTAAATGTTGTATTAAGTTACTAACCTAGTTTCGTTTGCATTATTTAACTAGGTTACCAGGCTTAATTAGTAGGCACTCTGTCCAGTTAAACTTGCAATGTGAGTCATTATCTTTTTATCAAGTTGTTTTTCCAAAACACTATTTGTTTTCAAAGTTATAATTACAGGGATTAAGTCTTTGTAATCTTCAATTGCTGCCGGTATGTGGGGTTTTGTATATATTACTTGATAACCGTCACCGTTGGACAACGGGTTAGCCAATGGGTGATATGACCTAGTCACGGATACGGGCGAGTGACAAATACCGATTTGGGGTAATTGGTTGATATATAAACTTTGTAATCGCTCTTAATACTGTAGATTATAACAATATGTCGTTTTGTACAAATTGAATGACTCGCCAGTATCTCCCCGCTGATAAAATCTTTTTAAACATGTTTCAGGTGATTTACTGTGAACAAGGAAGAGTGCCACGTAGCACTCTAGCTTTAAGGAAGTGGCTCAGTAAATAAATAAACATGTTTTGTAAATCAGGGAATTTCCTAGTGAAATTCCTTTATTGTAAATTACGGGGTTTGTCCCGAATTTCTAAATAAAATAAATGGGTGTCTTCAGTTTAAACGATCCTGTTAAAGTTTCCATTGCCAAATTAAACACCAATACCACGGGTTTTCCGTCCCGCAACTTCCGAACCGGGTAAAACTGGAACAGGGGCCGTGACAGAAAAAGGTGGTATTAGAGTTACTGATTTAAGCCAATTAAGTATTTGAGAAATACTTAAGTTTCCAAGTTGCCTCTTTGTGATTCTGTGAAAATTAAATTTACAATGAATAAAAATTTAACTTGAAATTATGTGTTTCTTCATTTGTGCTAACAACATGAATGAACTGTCGGAGGCACTCCGAAACTTTACAATCCATACCACCGATATGGATACAACAAGAGCCAAATCCGGTTATCAGGCGGATACCGAGGAACCCTTAGTGTTTCAGGCTCAGCCGCAGGAGAAACCCAAGCCTAAAAAGAGGAGAAGAATTTTGGACTGGAAACGAGGACGAAAGAAGAAACCCACTGCCCAACGAGTAAAGAAAACTGAGGATCCAAAAGGAAAAGGGAAGGAAATAGAAGAGAGCTCTGGTCAAGCCCAGGAGTTACCACCTTGGGAAGAACTTGATAGAAAATTGGCCAACTGTGACCTCATCGGACCTGTTGACAAAACCCTTTTCAATTACCCCGCTCAATCAGAACTTCCTGTTAATTTGGAACCTGCTATCCCGTACCCAATTGTCAATCCTCAACTTCTTCCAGGAGAATTAGAAGAATGGTGGACCAGCGACTGGCATTTTCAAAATTTTATGAATAACCCCAATGTGTATTTTCCCCAGTTTGAACCTAATCCCTTTCCACCAATGAACCCGGAGAACGTTGCCGAATTACGCCTTTACGGCGAGGAACTGGTGGATGCGGGAAATCGGATTCGAGACGTGGGAGAAAAGATCTCTTGGAAATACGACGAGAGGGAGCATCGTTTTTGAAAAGCCAGCTAAATTTGGTTGAATGGTTGTATAATAATAATATGTAAAAAATATATATATATATAATATAAAATAACATAATATATAATAATAATATAATATTGTATAATAATAACTAAAATAAAACCTTTGTAAAATAGATAGTGTGTATTGATACATAAATATTATATAAATCTAAATGTCGCAAGGTCGACCATTTTGGCTATACGTGTTGACTTAATTGTGTTGTCATTGCCTTATTGTGTGGTTCCTATCCATTTTTGTGACAACAATTTATATATATTGTTAATTATTCAGATGGAACACGCAGTAAACCAATCAACAAACGAAGTTAACCAGCCTGACCTAAACAATGAAGAATAATTTCTCAATAGGCAAGATATTGAAAATATCGTTGCTCAGGGAATAGCCAATGCTATTCCAGTAATCGTCGCTACTGTTAGAAATCCCTTTGAACCTTCCCAAGCTAACCACAACAAACGCACCCGCGACGATAATTTCAGCAATAGTGTAAATGGAGGCGACAATAATGATAATAATGTGGTTCAAGCCCCATTTCTTAAGAAAATGAAAGTTGCAACACCTGGTTGCACTTACAAAGAATTTCTTGCCTGTAAGCCAGTCGAATTTGCAGGCAATGAAGGGGCGACTGCTTCACTGCGGTGGTTGGAAAATACCGAAGCAGTAATTAAAATAAGTAAATGCGTCAAGGAAGATAGGGTGATGTATGCATCCCACATTTTCAAGGAAGAAGCGTTAGAATGGTGGAACACAGTGCTGCAAGCCAAAGGAAGTGACGTAACTTATGCCATGAGTTGGGAGGAATTTAAGGAATTGGTAGATAGAAAGTTTTGTCCCTCCTACGAGAAGGAACAGATGACAAACAAGTTCCTAACCACCGGATGGTGGACGTTGAATGTCGAGGGTATACTTCAAAATTTTTCGAGTATGCTAGAATTGTGCCAACTCTGGCCTCGCCAGAACCGGTGCTTATTTCTCGCTACATTTGGGAATTGATTAGCGAGATCCGTGATATAGTCAAGGCTGCGAGAACTCGAACGATCGACGATGCGGTCGAATTGGCCAACACCTTGATTGACGGACTGGTGCATACGAGAGAAGAAAACTGGAAAAAGGAGTTAGCTCAAAAGATTACCCTAGGATTTAATGGGGGTAATAATTTAAAGAAGAAAGGAACCGGGCAGCCCTCATCCACTCCATTCTGCAGAAACTATAGAAAGAAACATTTTGGTAAATGTCAGGAAAATTGTAACTTCTGCAAGACGCCAGGGCACCGAGAGGAGGAGTGTAGGAAGAAATCAAAGATCTGTTACAATTGCGGAAAAGCTGGGCATTTTAGACCAGAATGCCCTAAACTGGTCAAGCCAGTTGACAACAAGGCCAAACCTGCCGAAGGAACTAATAAGAAGAATGCAAGAGCCTTTCAGCTGACAACGCAAGAAGCAGATCTGATTCCGGATGTGATAGCTGGTACGTTTCTTGTACATGACGTTTACGCAAAAGTATTATTTGACTCTGGTGAAAACCAAAGTTTTATAAATACTTCATTCTGCCAAGCTCTTAAGCAACCTTTAACCAAAGTTAGACAAGTTTTTAAGGTAGAAACGGCAGAAGGAAATTCTGTTAATACAGATAAGGTACTCCAAGAAGGAAAAATAGAACTCTCAGGTCATAAATTTTCTGCAAATCTTCTACCTATGAATCTAGCAGGATTCGACGTCGTGCTAGGAATGGATTGGTTAGTAGCCAACCATGCTCGAATCCTCTGTGATCAAAATTCTATAGAAATACATACACCCACAGGAGAAGTAATTCTGGTTGCAGGAGATAAGCCGCGTAAACCAACGAAGTTTATTTCAGTAATGAAAATTGCTAGTTATGAACGCAAACAAGGAATGGTGTATATGATTTCGGTAATCATTAACCCTAAAGGCAAGAAACTTAAGGAAATTCCAATAGTATCGGAATACCCTGAGGTATTTCCAGAAGAGCTACCTGGATTACCACCGGATACGGAAGTAGAGTTTAGAATTCATCAAATTCCTGGAACTGCACCAATAGCTAAGACACCTTATCGGTTAGCACCCACAGAAATGTTAGAATTGAAAAAGAAGTTAGATGAATTGTTAAGTAAAGGATTCATACAACCCAGTTCATCCCCTTGGGGAGCACCTGTGTTGTTCGTGAAAAAGAAGGATGGTTCGATGCTGATGTGTATCGATTATAGGGAATTGAATATGGTTACAATTAAGAATTGATACCCGTTACCTATGATTGATGATCTTTTTGATCAACTTAAAGGAGCTAGGTATTTTTCCAAGATAGATTTACGCTCCGGATATCATCAGTTGAAGGTACAGGAAGAAGACATACCTAAAACTGCTTTCAAAACTAGGTATGGTCACTACGAGTTTACAGTCATGCCATTTGGATTAACAAACGCTCCTGCAGCATTTATGGACATGATGAATAGGATCTGTAAGCCGTGCCTGGATAAATTTGTGATTGTCTTCATCGACGATATACTTATTTATTCCAAAAGCCCAGACGAACTTTGTGAGCACCTGCATACACTCTTAACCTTGTTAAGACAAGAACAACTTTATGCCAAATTCTCAAAGTGTGAATTTTGGCTACAGGAGGTACAATTTTTAGGGCACATGGTGAATCACGAAGGTATTCATGTAGATCCTTCCAAGATAGAAGTGATCATCAATTGGAAAGTCCCGCAATCAGCTACCAAAGTCAGAAGTTTTCTAGGATTAGCTGGGTATTATAGGTGTTTCATTAGAGATTTCTCTAAGATAGTTGTTCCATTAACCAAACTAACCTGCAAAAACGTTAAGTTTGAATGGGGACCCAAGCAAGAAGAGGCCTTTAAAATTTTAAAGCAAAGGTTAACAAATGCCCCGATTCTTGCCTTACCAGACGGTACATAAGACTTTAAAGTACACTGTGATGCCTCTAAGCTAGGCCTAGGTTGCGTGCTAATGTAACGCAAAAAGGTAATTGCATATGCATCAAGACAGTTAAAGAGACCCGAGGAAAATTATACAACTCATGACCTAGAATTAGGAGCAATAATTTTTGCCCTTAAGATTTGGAGACATTATCTGTACGGAAGTAAGTTTACTGTCTATACAGATCATAAAAGTTTAAGGTATATATTTGGGCAAAAAGAATTAAACATGAGGCAAAGAAGATGGATGGAAATTCTAAGTGATTACGACTGTGATATCTTATATCACGAAGGAAAAGCAAATGTGGTAGCCGATGCCCTAAGTCGTAAATACCATGAGAAACAAAAACGAGCTCGTGCTCTCAGGTTAAATCTACAATTAGATTTAATGGGACAACTGAAAAATGTTCAAAAGGCAACAATCCAGGATGATGCTGAAGGAATGAAAGGATGACTAAAAGAATTAGAGCAAGGGACTGATGAAATTTGGAGATTCCAAAAGAAAAGGATTTGGGTACCTAGGCAAGGAGATTTAAGAGAGAAGATATTAGAGGAAGCTCATAAATATAGGTATACGATGCATCCTGGTAATAAAAAGATGTACCAAGACTTAAGGAATAACTTCTGGTGGATAGGAATTAAAAAGGACATAGCTAGATACGTTTCTAAGTGCCTAACTTGTTCGCAAGTTAAGGCAGAACACCAGAAACCCTCAGGTTTACTTCAACAATTAGAATTGCATGTATGGAAATGAGAACTAATAACGATGGACTTTGTTACTAAGCTGCCCAAAACCAGGAAAGGTAACGATGCAATCTGGGTAATTGTAGATCGATTAACCAAATCAGCTCATTTCCTACCCATGAAGGAAACCTTTAGCATGGAAAGATTGGCTAAGTTATACGTAGACGAGGTAGTATCACTACATGGAGTTCCACTCTCCATTGTGTCCGATAGGGACAGTCGTTTCACTTCACATTTCTAGACAAGTTTCCAAGAAGCAATGGGGACCCGACTAAATTTAAGTACGGCATACGATCCCCAAACCGATGGACAAAGTGAAATGACAATCCAAACTTTAGAAGACATGCTCAGAGCATGTGTTATAGATTTAGGTGGAAATTGGGACGACCGTTTACCGCTTATCGAATTCTCCAATAATAACAGTTATCATACAAGTATCAATGTTGCCCCATTCGAAGCACTATATGGACGAAAATGTCGAACTCCAGTATGCTGGGCAGAAATAGGAGAAAGTCAATTATCAGGTCCTGAAATTGTGCAAGAAACCACCGACAAGATAACTCAGATCAAAGGAAGACTAAAGACGGCTCGAGACCGCCAGAAAAGTTATGCAGACAATCGACGTAAACCGTTTGAATTTCAAGTCGGAGATAAAGTACTATTGAAAGTTTCTCCCTGGAAAGGGGTAGTTCGATTCGGTAAGAAGGGAAAGCTGAGTCCAAGGTACATAGGACCATTTGCCGTCACCCAACGAATAGGACCAGTTGCCTATAAACTGCAACTACCAGAAGAGCTAGCCGGGGTACATGATGTATTTCATGTATCTAATCTCAAAAAGTGTTTATCTGATGAATCACTGGTAGTACCTCTTCAAGATATAGAGGTAAATGAAAAGTTGAAATTTGTGGAGAAAGCTCTTCGAATAGAGGACAGAAAGATCAAGTTCCTCAAACACAAGAGATTGGTACTGGTCAAAGTAAAATGGGATTCGAAAAGAGGACCTGAGTACATGTGGGAGCTGGAATCAGAAATGAAGCGAAAGTATCCTTACTTGTTCCAGTAAATCTCGAGGACAAGATTTTAAATAAGGTGGGGAGGATGTAAGGAACTGCACGAAAATGTCCTACAACGCTTCGTAAGTAAAGACCCGAACCCCTAAAACCCTACATTTCATGAAAAATCAAGAAAATCAAATTTTAATATTCGCTCGCGGGCTGTGAAAGATCCAAGGAAGATCTACGCGGGGCGCGACAGCTAGGCAAAACTCCGGATAAGCTTTAGTTCCATGTGTCATACACGTGGCAGACCTAGGGTGTGACACGGCAGCCCTAGCAGTAGCTAGGGTTGCCCTCATGGGCCGCGAAGGACATCCCTCCAGGCTTACGCGGGCCGCGAGGAACTCAAATTTCGGCTATAAATAGGCCGTGCATGGACAATTCACTGATGTCGAAAATTTCATAAAAATCCGCTTTCTTTCTGTTCGAAATCACAAAATACAGTAGTGAAACGCTGCTACGATAACGGGGTAATAACTCGATCACTGCTACGATACAATGTCCGATCGATAGAAACCGATCCGATGGATGTGTAAGTGCTGCCTGAATTTGGGCTATACTTTGTCATTCATCGTGAGGGTTTTGATTTCGTGAAGTTATCGTAAATGTTGTATTAAGTTACTAACCTAGTTTCGTTTGCATTATTTAACTAGGTTACCGGGCTTAATCAGTAGGCACCCTGTCCAGTTAAACTTGCAATGTGAGTCATTCTCTTTTTATCAAGTTGTTTTTCCAAAACTCTATTTGTTTTCAAAGTTATAATTACAGGGATTAAGTCTTTGTAATCTTCAATTACTGCTGGTATGTGGGGTTTTGTATACATTACTTGATAACCGTCACCGTTGGACAACGGGTTAGCCAATGGGTGATATGACCATAGTCACAGATACGGTCGAGTGACAAATGCCGATTTGGGGAAATTGGTTGATATATAAACATTGTAATCGTTCTTAATACTGTAGATTATAACAATATGTCGTTTTGTACAAATTGAATGACTCGCCAGTATCTCCCGCTGATAAAGTATTTTTAAACATGTTTCAGGTGATTTATTGTGAACAAGGAAGAGTGCCGCGTAGCACTCCAGCTTGAAGGAAGTGGCTCAGTAAATAAATAAACATGTTTTGTAAATCAGGTGATTTCGAAATGCTTTTCTTTTCTCTATCCCAAGACAGCTCCAACTGCAAAGTCACTGGCATCACACATGATTTCGAAAGGAAATTTCCAATCAGGCGCTATCATGATAGGTGCATTGACTAGCATTTCCTTTAGGGTTAGAAATGCTTGATTGCAATCCTTGTCAAAGATGAAAGGAGCATCTTTTTCAAGTAATTTTGTTAGAGGCCTTGAGATTTTTGAAAAGTCTTTGATAAATTGTCTATAAAATCCGGCATGCCCTAGGAAACTTCTGATAGCTCGTACGGAGGATGGAGGTGGTAATCTAGAAATGGTATCTATTGTGGCTCGATCCACTTCCATTCCTTCGCTCGAGATCTTGTGACCGAGTACTATTCCTTCCGTTACCATGAAATGGCATTTCTCCCAATTAAGGGCGAGGTTAGTTTCCTCACATCGGGATAGCATTCGTTCAAGATTATCGAGGCATTGGTCATATGAATCCCCAAAGATAGAAAAGTCGTCCATAAAGACTTCCATTGTCTTTTCTATCATGTCATGGAAAATGGCTACCATGCAACGTTGGAATGTTGCTGGGGCATTGCATAGACCAAACGGCATGCGTCGATAAGCAAAAGTTCCATAGGGACATGTGAAAGTTGTCTTTTCTTGGTCTTCGGGTGCTATCGGGATTTGAAAGTAAGCTGAAAAACCATCCAAGAAACAGTAAAATTTATGACCGGATAATCTTTCTAGCATTTGATCAATGAAGGGTAAAGGAAAGTGATCCTTTCTTGTTGCTTCATTTAATCGTCTATAATCTATACATACTCTCCATCCTGTGATGGTTCTCGTTGGTATTAGTTCATTCTTTTCGTTAGTTATTACCGTCATACCTCCTTTCTTTGCAACTACTTGGACGGGACTCACCCAAGGACTATCTGAAATAGGATAGATAAGTCCGGCGTCAAGTAGCTTGATGACTTCGTTTTAACCACTTCTTGAACATTTGGATTTACTCGACGTTGTGGTTGTATGACCGATTTGTAGTCATTATTCATCAAAATTTTGTGTGTGCACATAGAAGGACTAATTCCTTCTATGTCTACAAGTTTCCAAGCTATTGCATTTTTGTGTTTTTTCAAAAGATTAATTAATTTTTCTTTTTCTAAGTTATCTAATTTAGACGAAATAATTACAGGTAAGTTACCATCCTTGCCTAGAAAAGCATATTCCAAACCTTTTGGAAGTTCTTTGAGCTCAAGTGGTGGGTCTTTAGGAGACTCCTTATTTGGTTGCTCATTTCGATCAAGAACTTTAAAAGTTTGTTCTATGGCGACCTCTTCTTCAACAAAGTGGTCAAATTCTTCACTTGTATCAGGTGGTTCATCTTCATCTTCAATTAGGGGGTCATTATTGCCGAATGGATATTTCATTGATCGTTCGAGATCGACACTTCTTTTAAATGCCCCTAATTGAAGAGGTAGATTGTTGAACTTCCGGTTTTTCAAAGCTTCATGAGTTTTTACAAATGGTCGTCCCAACACTAGAGGAGCGTCATCGAGGATGACAAAGTCGGTTGGGATTACCATTTGATTTGTTTGAACCAAGACATCTTCAACTATACCGATTGATTTTATTACTTTCCGATTGGATAGAAAAATGGGTATTTGAAGTGGAGAAAAATCACTAATACTTAATTTTTCGAAAATGTAGTTAGGCATTATGTTAACACAAAGATCTTTATCGATTGTGACATTACTAATAAACGAATTTTGAAAGAAACATGGAACCGGTGTGATGTTAATTTCAAATGGGTCTTCTTTTATTAGTGAAGTTTGATCATTAGTTAACTTAACACTTACCGTTTCGTCAATTTTAGTGTTAGTGTTTAACTCTTTTAAAAACTTAGCATGAGTGGGTACTAAACAATGATTTTCGAAAGAAGGTGACAAGAGATTAATTTCTTCAAAATTAGACTCTTCTTGAATTTTAACATTGTCGGACTCACCTTTTTCGTTGTTTAACTCATGTGTCGGTTTTTCACTTATTTGTTCTTCCATTTTTACATTTTCAGTTATCTCTTCCTTTTTTAATTCTTCTCTTGCGCGGGACTCCTCTTCCCTTGTGCGAGCTTCTTTTATACATCGATCGATAACTCTAATGTGTTCTAATATCCTATCGGTCACTTCGGTTATAGAAAAAGAATCGGAATTTTCTAAGCTTGAATCCGGTTGTTCGACCCTTTGTTCCTCATAATACTCATATGAAGTCGATGGTTCGCACCATTGTTCTTCATTATAAGCATATGATGGATAAGGTTCGTAATTTTGTTCTCCATAATACTCATATGAGGTGGGTTGTTCACGCCAAGGTTCCTCATAGTAAGCATATGAAGGTGGTGGCTCATATCTTGGTTCCTCAAAGTATGAGTATGAGGGCTCATACCTTGGTTCATCAAAATATGAGTATGAGGGAGGAGGTTCATACCTTTGGTCTTCATAGGATGTATATGAAGTTGATGGCTCGTACCTGGGCTCCTCATAGTAGGTGTATGAATTGGATGGTTGATATGAGTGATTATTTTGAATCGAGCGTGCATTACGACAATTAGTGCAATAATTACCCCTATAATCATCCTCATCATAGGTGTAGTTGTAACCTCCTGAGTATTGATCCATAAGAATCACTCAGCAGACCACAACCGAGTCTCGAGATCAGAAAACAAAAAGAAAAACGGAAACAGAGGCTGGACACGGCCCCGTGTTCAGTGAGCACGGCCCCGTGTTCAGGATCTGTATCTGGGCGTTTTAATTAAATTTACTGATTTCGTTGAGCACGGGGCGTGTTCAGTGAGCATGGCCCGTGTTCAAGTTTCTGTTACTGGGTGTTTTTATGATAATGTGCAGCACGGCCCCGTGCTCAGTGAACACGGCCCCGTGTACAGGTTACTGCAAATGCAAAACTAAACTAAAATGCAGAAAAATGTGCGCGCTTTTTTAAAAAGGTTTTGAAAAACTGATTAGGCCGTCGATTTTAAGCTTTCTTAAAATCCTTGTGTCCCCGGCAACGGCGCCAAAAACTTGATGCGTGCGAAGTGTCGTATATTTTAGGTGTATATTTTAAGCCCTTTTTAACACTTATTTTAGCCAAGTTTTAAATTTATAAAACACGATATTTTACTAACACTAAACACACATATGGGCAAGTGCACCCATCGTGAGCGTAGTATAGCGTTGGTAAGATACCGAGGTCGTCCAAGGACACAAGAGCTTTTAATACCGGTTTATCCTCAACGTCTAATCAAAATAAAAAGTTTAGAAAAATGTTTTAAACTAAGAAAAGATAAAAACTAACTAAAATGCTGAAAATAAAAATAAAATAAAACAGATAGACAAGATGAATCACTTAGTTCCGACTCGTATCTAGTATAACCTTTGATTATTTCCGCACTTTTCCACATAATTAAGATATTATCTTAGTTATTGTAGTAGGCCCCTCTTTTGAAGGTGACGTTACCCTCACCCCAGTAGTTTGAGTCAGCAAGGATACAACCCTAAAAGGGTGGATTATTGGAAGATAATGAATTAAGTTATTAATGCAGTATTGTGGTAGGCCCCGCTTTTGGCGGTGACGTTACCCTCGGCTAAGTAGTCTGAGTCAGCAGGGATACAGTCCTAAATAGCCGGGTTATAGTATTAATAGTAGTTAACTTATGAGGGGATCAAAGAGTTTGGACCCCCGCCATCCAATACCGTGAAGTATTGAAGGAGGTCCTACTAAATTTGACCCAGGTCCATTGCAGGACCTCTAAACGCTGAACAATGGCAAGACCTTTACCAAACCGTTCCCTTAACCCCCGACCAGGTAGCCAACATACCTCCATATAGACCGTGGAGATATGAATGGTGAAAATCCTTTATTTTATATAGACAGTAAAATAATGCCAAGACACCACGGACAAACGATAAGGAAAGATCACCTTCAACATAAGTAACTAGTTATTAAAGTCATTAATACAAAACCAAATAAAAAGTGCAAAAGATTAGAAATAAAAAGTATTATACTAGACACTTTGTCTTCACCAAGTGATGTAAGAGACTTAGGCAAACATGGCCTTGATTGTCAAGAACTCTTACGATCAATCTTGGATCCCGAGACGACTCACACACTCTACGATGGACAATGGATGATGGTGGTGGATGATGGTGTTGTGATGGTGGTGGGTGGTGGATGAAGTGTGAGAGAGGTGGTGTGCCAAGGGATGAGTTGAAATGAATCCAAGCACTCCTATTTATAGGCTGAACAGAGAGCTGGGCACGGCCCCGTGTCCGCTGGGCACGGCCCCGTGCCTGTCTGACACTCTCTCTCCTCATTAATTGTAATTCGCAATTACAATAAATGCGCCTGCTGTACTTTCGACACGCCCCCGTGTCCGCTGGGCACGACCCGTGGTGGGCAATAGAAGCTTCTATAGGTTTGTCTTTTCTGCTGCTTCTTGGGCACGGCCCCGTGCTGGCTGAGCACGGGGCGTGTTCAGCCTTCTGCCTTCTCTATTTTGCTTGGGAAGGTGCCGTTGAGGGGTCGGGCAGTCCACTTATGTTCCTTTCCTTGTATTTATGTTGGAATTAGCTGTCTTTTCGCTTCTTTTGTGTTTTTGAGCTCATTTAATCCTGAAAATACAAAAGGAAGACAAAAACACTCCTTTTCCAATATTAGTACTTAAAAAGGGTTAGTTTTATGCCTTATTTGATGTAATTTATATGTTGCATTTTACACACATCAACCATTAACCTATTATATTTTCCATAGGTGTACTTATAAATTAATATTTTATTTATATTTTGTACATCTTAAAGTTCACTATAACATAACATTAATAATTTAGTTTACATGAATTAAGTTATTATATAAAACTACATGTATTCTAAAAAAACACAACTCTTGTAATTTTTAATAAGAAAATTATTGAGATAAAACAAATTGAATTTCAATAATTCAAATCATAACCCATAAGTTAGTAATAATTCATACGAGAAGTGTGAAAAGTGACACTTTAACTTTCAATTTCTAGCAGAATAATAACTCTTTTATTTCTAAAGCTACCCATTAAAACTTTAGAGAGTAACACCCCCATGCCACCCTCCACATCGCCGCAACTCTACTTTAAAGGGCGTGAAACAGATTGGGCATTAGCCCCTTCACGTTGTAGACTCCTATCTCCACCTTTTTGAGCGCTTTGAAATGATTACCATATCCAATTAGAAAAAAAAACACATCACCCCCACCTTTTTTGTTCACACAATGAATCTTTTATGTTGGTGCATATTTCGTATGTCCGCCACTGTGCGAATAGGCTAGATAGAGCGTCTGTTGAATATTGTATAGAATAGTATGAAAACGGACAAGGTTTTGTGATGAAAATGTACATTCGTACGGATGGAGTCCATCCGTGCGAATGGACATCAGGTCCATCCGTAAAAAGCCCATTTATCCCTATGGTTCGTTCGCTGTTATAAGTCCATCCGTGATTAGTGGGTTCGTGCGGATGGACAATGCCTATATATAGGGATGAGGGGTTCATTTGGATAAGCTTTGGTTCCTAGCGGGGAGATGTTGTTCAATTGGTTTCGCGGGTATGTAACTTCAAATCATTGAATAGAAACCAGTTTAAATTAACATGTCCGGTGTTGATTCTACTACTGCTCCTTTCTTATCAATAATACTCCACTGAACCGGTTATCTCGTGGCCGAAACTCCGTCAAACCTGTCGGTTCTTGGAATCTCAATTGGTATAAGAGCTACGGTACCGATTGAATAGATCTAACAGTTGATTGAATCACCTACGCTCATATATTTTGGATTTTTTGGAGGTTTTGATGTTAAACATCGAATAAACATCAAATTGAAGATCAATTCACGGATGGAATTTGAAATAGAAGACATCATTAGATCCGTGATTGATTTTCGCACAATCATGTGAAGTTTCATCATGAAATTCGCAGAAATAAAGATTTTGGATCGAAAAATGTGATTGGGAATGTTCTTGAGATGGTCAGACATTTTCGAGCGGATGTGCAGGTTCGCACGGATCGGGATATGTCAAATTTTACGAATGTGGATGTGCTAATTCACACGGATCGACCTCTTGATTCGCACGGATCAACATTCTTGATTCGTACGGCTCTGGTATTTGGGTTAAAGTGTCAATTCGTTCCAAAATCAGTTCATACGCACGGATGGACCTACTCCATTCGCACGGATGAACAAATGCCTAAAAAAGACATTTTTTGATCGCAATGAAGAGGTGAGTCTCCAGAAAAAATTTGGTTATTGAAATTTTTTTCGAGTTTTTAATGACCAAGCTGGGTTGTTCGGGGACATCGTCTGGTGCTTCAGAGAACAAATATGATGATGAGATCACATATTGTGGAAATTTGTGTGGTAGTCATGATACTGGTGCAGAATGATTATCATCTGGGTTATCTGACTACTAATGGGCCGAAACGAATAATCCGCAGTGATGAAAAACTGACATTTGGGGAAAAAACTGTCATATTCTCAGTATAGTCAAGTTTTTCAGAGATAAGAGAAGACTGAATTACCTAATTTGAGGGTGAATTCAGTGATAAGACGTCAGAATTTGCAAAAGTGAGAGGGAATAAAAATTTCATATTGAAATTCCAGCATTTTTGAAATTCGTGACAATGAAACAGTATTTAGGTGGTTCCGACTTCATGATTGTCTGGAGATACATAGGATCTGGATTTGTGAATTCGTGATCATAGGAAGTTCAGACTCTACAGATCAGGGTCAGATTGACGTCTTAGGGTTTGAGTCTCGGGTCTTCGTCAAGCCGGTCAGCAGGATCAGCATCAAGAGATGCATCTGTATTGTGGATACTTATAAGATATCACAGATGTGTGATAGTCTAAAGTGTTAGAATGGTTAATCTTCGAGTAGATGAATTATTTTTCGGACTAACTGCGGGGGAATGATGATGTTTGTTGGTTAAGTTGCTGCCGGAACTAGAGGAGAAGACTATATATCTGTTATCGTGACTGAAGAGGAAGAATGTGAATCTGATCGTGGATGAATGTTTATGAGATCTGAATGCGTTACCAGATGATTTGTTATCCGATGAAGATTTGATGATTGTGGAGAATACCGTTTATACAGATCTATCATTTAAGAAGGTGCTTAAAGGTGATCACGGAAAACAGGATTTCAGATTTTCGTGGGTAATCACAGATTTGAAGTTAACCAGTGTGGTATTTGAAGTTTCTATCAATTGCCGGTTGGGTTTTTGAACATTAAAAGATCAAGCAGGCGGAATGCGCGATCGATGGTGCTGAAATGGTATATCAAAAACCAAACGCGGATGTGGTTAAAGCCAAAACAGAGTAGCTGCATTGATTAGTTTCAAGTTGGTGATTATTTGTGAAGATTGCAGTTGAGCAAATCAGAAGAGGAGTCGTGAACTGTGCAAACAAAGACCTGAAGATTCATTTCAGGGGGAATTTGTGCATAACGAAGATAATGTAAGCCTGAATAATCAATTAAGGGGGAATCGATCGAAGATTTCAAGATGCCTGATTAAAGTTGCAGAATATTCAAAACACGACTCTATGCTTTCAAAGATACGATTCGACAGTGATGACCAAGGGGGAATCTGTTGGTGCATATTTCGTATGGCCGCCACTGTGCGAATAGGCTAGATAGAGCGTGTGTTGAATATTGTATAGAATAGTATGAAAACAGACAAGGTTTTGTGATGAAAATGTACATTCGTACGAATGGATTCCATCCGTGCGAATGGACATCAGGTCCGTCCGTAAAAAGCCCATTCGTCCCTATGGTTCGTTCGCTGTTATAAGGCCATCCGTGATTAGTGGGTTCGTGCGGATGGACAATGCCTATATATAGGGATGAGGGGTTTCTCATTTGTATAAGCTTTGGTTCCCAGAGGGGAGATGCTGTCCAATTGGTTTTGCGGGTATGTAACTTCAAATCATTGAATAGAAACCAGTTTAAATTAACCTGTTCGGTGTTGATTCAATTTCTACTCTTTTCTTATCAATAATACTCCACCGAACCGGTTATCTCGGGACCAAAACTTCGTCAAACCTGCCGTTTCCTGGAATCTCATTTTATACCTCAACCTACTTCATCCATGGGGTGTAATGAAGTGAAAGTGGTGCAATGCAAAAAAAAAAAAAAAAGTTAAAACGGTCTGATAATTTGATAGTCACTTTATGAAATGACATTGAAAAAAAATCATAATGGATAGCCTATGAACACTTGCCTAATTTTTATCATAATCATAATATTATTAAGAGTAAATTACAAAACTCGTCCTTTATGTTTACATCATATTACAAAGTGTGTCCTTTGTCTTTAAAAATTACAAAAAACGTACTCGATGTTTGCAAACCCTTGCACATTATGTCCTTTAGCCCTAACTCTGTTATTTTTCATGGTTAAATCAGACCAAATGTACCCCACATGAGGGTATTTTGGTCATTTTACCATTTATTTATATAAAACAATTTACTCTCTCACTCTAAACACAAACACAATTATAATCTCTTTATCCTCTCCGATCACCACTACCACCTAGCTCCAGCGACCAAGAACCACCCACCTGCCACCACCTCCACACTCCACACACCACCTAGCACTAAATATGACAACGAAGTATTCTATTTTTATACACAAGATCTCGAATCAAAGAAACATGATTGAACTTAAGGCTGTAATCAAAATGTAAAATTGTTGATTTCAACTGTTGAAGATGCAGATTAGATCTGCAACTGAGTCTACATAATCAGAATGAGACCACACATATCAATCGCTTCTTAATAAACTTATTATTTCACAAACACAGAGGGCAATCAGAGGGTTTTAGAAATCGAGGAGGAGAAAGAAATCAATTACCCCACCGTATTTTCACGCTGGAAATACAGAATTAGGGTTTCTAGAATGACACACATAGATTAGGGTGAAGAAGTGAGCAACGAAGATGAGGGCGATCGAGTTTCATTGTGGGAGCAAGGGTTACCTACCGTCGATGATCTGATGCCATTGCACCATAACAACGGGTCAGCGCTGCCGTCTTCAGAACCCTAGATTTAAATCCGCCGTCGTCATTCCATTGTCATGCTTGGTACGGTGGTGGTTGTGGGTGTCATTGTCATGCTTGGTACGGTGGTGGTTGTGGGTGTTTGTGGAAGATGAGGTTTGGGGGAAGATTGGTGGTGGTGGCAGATGGTGGTTGGTTTGATTGGTGGTGACAGGTGGTGTGCGGAGTGTGGAGGTGGTGGCAGGTGGGTGGTTCTTGGTCGCCGGAGCTAGGTGGTAGTAGTGACCGGAGTCTTGTGGTCGGAGAGGATAAAGAGACTGCAATTGTGTTTGTGTTTAGAGTGAGAGTAAATTGTTTTATATCAATAAATGGTAAAATGACCAAAATACCCTCATGTGGGGTACACTTGGTCTGATTTAACCATGAAAAATAACATAGTTAGGGCTAAAGGACATAATGTGCAAGGGTTTACAAACATCGAGTACGTTTTTTATAATTTTTGAAGACAAAGGACACACTTTACAATATGATGTAAACATAAAGGACGAGTTTTGTAATTTACTCTATTATTAATTTTAGAATGTCAAATGAAAATTAGGGGCAAACACAGTTACTTTTCCGTAAGGCCGACTCAACCATTTTGAGAGGCTTAAAGTGAAGTAAAATTTTTTGGCCCTTTAAAAGTCTTGGGGCTCACAATTTTTCGATTTTCATGTGTACCGGTAGATACTTTTTACCGGATCGGATTATTGAAATATTTTTCCTGATTTAATCGGGTTGTCAAAATATAATTTTGTTTTCTACTATATGCAATTTTTTAATTTGCTTCAGAATATTGGAAGGTTGTTTCATTTTTAGGTTGTTTCATTTTTGTTCTGTTGATTCATTTGGATTCTGAGGGTGTTTTCATTTTTATCTCATTGGTTTTGAATGTAATTTCAATTTCAATCTTTCCGGTCTAACAAATTAACACTAATCAATCTAGAATTCTAAATTGTCACAAAAAAAGTTCCAAGTTGCAGAAAAAAAATATACATTGGAAAGATGAGTTGCAAGCTTGCCATTTTCCAAAAACACATTTGCAAAAAAGAAAAAGAAAAAAAAAAAGAAAACATGTTTATCCAGAAACTTAAGTTATATGCCCATAAAGATTACAAAAATAAATTAATAAAATAGAAAAGCAAATCCAAAATACCCCATGTATATAAAAATATGACCCAACTTTAATTGATATACAATAATTTGCAGCAACAAAAAGAATCGATAACCATGTCAAAATCTGTACTATCTACTATTAGAAAAATTAAAACAAAAGTTGCTATAAATTTGCGATTGGTAACAATTGAACACATCAAGAACAATAGATTGGTAAAACAAATAACAATAATTAAAATTGAAAGTAAGATCACTTACAGGTATTGAAGAACAGAAGAAGCTTTCTTTATTGCAGGTTGAATAAGAATGAATTTGTATAAAAAGATGCCTTCAATTAGATTCATATCGAACAATACAGTATTGACGTGAGGTCGAAGTTCACTAAAAAATAAACCAAATACACTAAATAGTTAGTGGTAAAAGGGTATCGAACACCGTGAGTTTGTGGAATAAACACCGTGAGTTTGTGGAATATGCGTTTACTAAAGTAATTGTAATTTAACTAGGCAAGAAAATAAAATGTGTAAAAGTAATTCTTTGAAATGGGTTTGTTGACTTTTAGAACTAGAAATTAATTTGTAAGAAAATAAGAAGTTTTAAACGATTAAGAGAAAGAGTGCTCCTCCTGGGTAAGGTTTATGCAACAACAAATGTTAATGTTCAACAGGAAAGAACCACATAGACATGACTCGTGTGTGTGCAATTGTTTGTGATGAAAGGGGACCAAGTACTCGGATTCATAGAACACGAGGGTGTCACCCGATGATCCATTAACATAGCCAATCCAAATCCCTCCCACTAAATCTCGATTGCCAACGACACCAAGAACGTATGGTTCAGAATAAAGATCAACCAATATTAACAAGTTACAATCATGCAAACACCATAATAATACTAAACATCATATGATTATATTACTATTCCAGAAATTAAAGAACATAAACATAGTTGTCACAATAAAACCTTACATCTAGGGAAGAACACAAATAAAATTAGCCACTCATTGCTTGGATGATCACACAAACATTAAATTCGTAATCCATCAATGATAAGGCTTTAATCCTGCATTAGAAATCACCAAATATATTGTTCTTTTACCCTAAAATCGTCCACCACCAGTCTTGGATCGAAAACAAAAATAGAATTCTGCGACTGGCTCTACCGTAAGCTATGGTAGGCTTCAGCTAAGCAATTTTGTTTTCTTTATAATTTTCTCGTTTCAACTCCGTTTTCTTCACCGTTTTCGCCCACGTTCTCGTAATTTCATCCTCTATCATGTTATCTTCTTAATTCTTCAATTTTGATAAATATTTTTTTTATTTATGCTCTGTATTCCTTCCATTTTAAGCTCCCGTTTGTTCCATGCTTCTTCTTTGCACCTCCTTAGCTCCTTTAACCTGCAATTATCAAGTTCGCCGTAGTCATCTAGATTCACCAATTTAAACATCAAACATATCAATTTATTTTTTATTTAATCAACTTAAAGATCTTCCTACGCTTGAATGCTTGATGACGTTGTATCTTCCACTCTTTCATATTGAGACCAAATTTTCTATCTGTTCCTGCCAATCCCCATTCGGCCATTGCAAGCCCAAATCAACAAGCATTATATTATATATTAAAAAAATGGAGGCCCAAAGCAAAGGGTTCACTTTACTACACGATCCTACTTTTTAATTAGAGTATTGAAGTTAAAGGGCCATTGATTATATTACCAATATGGGTTATTATCGTCCAACGAGTCTTATTTTCGAGAATTGATGTTCAAAATTTTTTAAAATTATTACGAATTTGTCAGGGTTAACATTGGACGGTAATACCCTTTTGGAAGGTTTGAATTCTCAAAACATCTGATTCATTTCTATTAGACCCATTGATTTGTTTTGTTCCCGATTAACCCGACTTTAGGCATATCCAATTAAACCGACCCGAACAAACACATTTCCTGAATAACCGAATACAAACAATGTTATTAGAATCGGATATTAGTTAGACTTTTAAACATAAAAAAACTCAAACCCAAACCTACTAACCCGAATTATATTAATTCAACTTTTGGCTTGTAGTGAAAGTTATGTTCTTACGTGTCACAAGTATGTGCAAGCGCGAACTACCCGAACCCACATCTATTCTATTACCAGATACAATACACAAAAAAACCCGAATAACCCGATCCAAACAACCCAAACCCGGAATAATAAACCCGATGAATGAAAGGAACAAGAAACCAACCAAGGGACTTCCTCTCCCCTGTTTCATCCGCCGGTGGTTGAAAAACTCTCCAACCGTTTCTTCGCCGCCGTGGATGATCACCGATCCACCGTCGTCAATCCTTCCAAATCTCCGGTGAATCCTTTACACATGCAGGTTCAACTTCTATGAACCAAACGAACGTGTACAGATCCGTTGATAGAGATCGGACCGTCAAAATGTTACCGAGATCGACTTCTATGTCGCAGGAGAAGAATCGAGAGGTTGTTTGTGGCGGAATTGGAAGCGGAACGGCGTCGAGTTATTATTCTGGACAATCGGAGAAGAAGATTACGAGATCTAATCTGGTGGATCAGCTTAGAGAGTATCAAGTTAGATCGAAGCATGATTGGGCGTCTATGTCGTTTTTTTCCTCGACTTCGAGTTTGTCTAATTCTTCCAGGTGATTTGTTGTTTTGATTTGTTTGTTAGGGTTTAGTTTTGTGGATGAATTGATTTTTTGTACGGTTAGGTTTTTGTTGATGTGATTTTGTGTAAATTCAGTAATTGTTTCGTGATTAACTGGTTTTATGTTGAATACATAGGTTTTGTGTAAAATGAGATGATGTTTAGGTTTTAAGGTGTGATGTAAATCTGTAATCAGGATAGGACTAATTCGACTCTCTATCGTTCGAATACTATAGATTTCTTAGGAGAAAGCTTGTAGTAGAAATGAAGGTTAATTAAATAGTAAATGCTGGTTGTTGTTTGGTATCGAATTAGTTCAATTTCATTGGTTTATGTAGAGCTATACTTGTTAGGTTATATCTCCGTGATGAACTGTCGTTAATCTATGAATGTGATCCATAGTTAGATAAAGGCGCGTGCCGAGGTGCAGCAAAAGCGCCTCGCGTCTTATCACGGTTCACAGGCAAAAATTTAGGCCAAATTTTGCAAGAACACAACTAAAATGGCCTGTTTATACTCCGCGTCTTGTTTATATCGGGCCAACGCTTTTGAACCGTCTGGCGTTCAGGTGACAGGCTCATCCTTTGTGCCTTGAGCGCGCCTAGTGCCTTCAACTACCTAGACGTGACCTATATTGATTGCCTGTGTTGGAACTTTGCGGCATGCGTCTTGCTGATTGTTGTTGATAGAACTAGGTTATTTTTTCCTACACGGCCATTTTCATGAGAGAGATAGTTATACTTTATAATACAGGGACTCTTGATCAAATTAGGTTGTAGTTTTTCTATAGGTGATATTCTTGATAGAACTAGGGTTGTAATTTTTTTTAGTTTTGAGTGTTCTTTGTGATCAAAACTTAGGGTCTGTTTGGTATGAGGTAATGGAATGGAAGGGGGAATGAAATGGACGGGGTAATGGAATGGATGAGGTAATGGAATTGATCATTACCATTTCATGTCTTGTTTGGTTACCATGTGTGAATGGAATGAACAATTACTTTTTGTTGTTTGGTATGCGAACAAAGATAGAAGGAATAAAATCAGATGGTAGTGGTCATTGATGGGCGATGATGGTGCGTGCTGCTAGGTGTCAGTTGTAGCGGCGGTGGTGGTTCGCGGTGGTGTTGGGTGGAGACGACGGCGGATGGTGACAACGGTGGTGGTGGTGGTGGTGGTGGTGGATGACGGTGGAGGTAGGTGGTGGCGATGGTGGTTGGAGGTGGTAGCAGCGGCGACGGTTGTCAGAGATGGTAGCGGTGGTGGCGGTGGGTGGTGGCGGTGGGTGGTGGCGGCGGTGATTGGAGGTGGCGGTGGCAATGGTGGCGGCGATGATCGAAGGTGGGTGGTGGCGATGATCGGAGGTGGCAGTGGCGACGGTGGGTGGCGGCGACCGAGGTGGGTGGCCGGTAGGTGGCGGCGGTGGCGGGTGGCGGCGGTGGCGGGTGGCGGCGGTGGCGGGTGGCGGCGGAGGCGGGTGGCGGCGGAGGCGGGTGACGGCGGCGGATGACGGTGGTGGTGGGTGGTAGCAACGGTGGTGGGTTGTGGTGTTTGTTGTTAATGAAGGGTGAAGACGGAATGGAATGGAAAAAAAAACAGGGGGGACGAATGGAATGATTTTGAGGGAATGGAATGCATTTTGGAATGGACGATTCCATTCCATCGACCAACCAAACACTCTTTTCTTCATCCCCTCACAATGGTCCATTCCATTCCACCTCTCATTAGTCATTCCTGCATACCAAACGCTACCTTAATGCTTTATGATAGTTCGTTTTTAGTTTTTAGATTCCCAATTTAGCCAGTACTTATGTTCAATGCTGGCATTTGGATTTTGGCTTGTTAAGTTTGAAATACACAGAAACTTGAGCAATTGACAATTGAGGCTTTAGCTTCAAAGTTCAAACATCCAAGATTCCAAGTAGATTGATACTATATCCATGCAAGAAAAGAGATACTACTTCTAAAAGTGCTTAGTTTTTCACTTTAAGCGATGTTAAGTATATTATTTAAACCTTCTGGAGAATGTCAATGACTTTTCATTAAACGTTGTGACAAATGCATAAGTTCCAAAGTAAAATGTTGATACTTTATTACGGTTGTGATCAACGTGACTGCAAACTAAGTTTCATCATTACATGGAATAGAAATGTTCATTCTCTCATAGTAATGAATATTCTGTATGGGTGCATTCATGGAAACTAAAATTTTTGAAAATGGTATCTCCATTTGATAGTTTGCCTCTAGCTAATGTTATTAATGCAAATATTTATCTTATGTATTTGCTTTTCGAAATTTGTCTCACATGAGGATTTTTGGATATCGATAGCTATACCTTTTCCCATTTCACACCCTGTTAGGTGAAATTTAGAAGGTAATTTCATTATCTTTGTTGTAAAAGATAATATATTCAACTTACAATCTCAAACCTTTATATAACTTTTAGAAAATGCATGTCCCTGAAATTTAATAAAAATGGTTAGGTTGCCTTTAGCCTCTATGTTTACATTTAACTGTATGCTATTTTATTTTCAATTGGCGATGATGTGATCGAACTAGTTATGGAATCTTTATTTATTCTCTGGTGCCATTTTATCTTGTTATTGTTCAACTTGTATTTTTAAATTGTACCATCAGTCTTGCTTTTTTTTTTTTTTTTTTTTTTTATTGAAATGCTGTCTGAAAACCATCTTTTTTTATTACTGGACGTGCAGGGTGGACGTAGTGGTGTTTGTAATATGGGAACTTGTGATTCTAGCTTTTTTCGTTTTCTCTGCAGTTTCATTGTATTTCAGGCATTTGAGACTTGGATTTGGTTTAGCAACCGTCACATTGTTACTCCTATTATCTATGAAGGTAACAAAGCGAATAAAACTGGCCCAGAAAAAGAAACGACGGATGCTTCTTCCTTTATCTATGTAGTAGAAACCATAAGCTCTTAACAATTTCATTATGTAAATTGCAACAAGTTTTTGACCATTTATACTCTCTCCCACCCTTTTTCGGATTTATCATGTTCTGTAATTGCAGTTGAAGCAAATGATTATAAGAATGGAAAATTATTACGATCACTTTGATTCTTTCAAGTTTGAATCGGTCTACTACCCATTTTACACATCTCTTTTCTAATTATTTTTCTAACTTGACACGTATATGATAGAACACGACCCAAATAACCCATTCATAAGTATACGGGTTGAAATTATAGACGTTTTAACTCTTGCATTAATTAGGAATCATTAAGTTCATATGTTGTACGGCTGTTAATGCATTAGGTAGTTATATTTTACATACACCTTGAGTTTTTTCACTCGGGCTTAAAGAAATGAACCTCGATTCCTCGAGTGACGATTGTCCAAATGGCCCCGAAAACAAGTAGAGCGCTTAAGGCCATCCCTAAGCACCCAAGGATCCAATTGAGCCACCACATTTTGCTATACTGGTCTGGCTTCTTCATCACTATCCACATAAAACAAGGGTATGCTAAAGTGATGGGCAATGCAATGCCTCCAATAAGACCCGCTAGGCTCGGTAAGAACGGGAGTGCAACCGCTACAAAGAATGCTAGCACACCAAAGAAAACCCGAGACCCGGCCCTGACCCACCATGGACATGGCCCGTTCATTTTAGTCACATATCTTAACTCGAGGTTGTCGAAAACAGGCATTGCGTAGATTTGGAAAGACGTGAGACAGTTGATGATAACGAGGATGCTTGTTAACTCTAGGATTGCTTTTGATGTTGATTGTCCGTGGTATTTGTACAGTGCGGTTAACATTCCTCCGGTTGTAGGCATCTGCGTTTATATGTTTGCACAGTCAGTAGTTACACATGGTGCATTTAAGGTGGTGGTTAAAGTGTGTGAAGTGAGTATTTGTACGGTATAAACGAGTGATGAATACCAGGTTCCCATAGGCCCAGTAGCCACCAATGGCGAGAGGAAACAGGCACATTGCGATGATGGAATACGAGTACTTCACACCTTTCCACATTGGTACTCGTGACGGCTGCTTTAGGCTTGAAGGCATTGTACCCTACAACC